>PVJS01041213.1:0-18064 GCA_004027185.1 Glis glis
TGAGGCCCTCCGCAACTTTGTGAGACCCGGTTTCAAAATAAAGTATAAAAAAATAGGGCCGAGGGTGTAGCGCGGAGGTAGAACGCCCCTGCGTTCAATCCCTGGTACAGAAAAAAAAAAAAAAAAAGATAAGCCAGGCGTGGTGGCACATGCTTGTAATCCCAGTACTTGGGAGGCTGAGACAGGAGGATCCGGGTTCGCGGCCAGCCTCAGCTACTTAGCGAGGTCCTCCGCAACTTAGTGAGACCCTGTTTCAAAATAAAGGATAAAAAATAGGGCTGGGGGTGTAGCTCAGAGGTAGAATGCCCCTGGGTTCAATCCCCAGTACCGTAAAAAAAAAAAAAAAAAGATGAAAAGGGCTTGGGATGTAGTTCAATGGTAAAGTGCCCTGGGTTCAATCATTATTACTAGGATGGGGGTGAGGGGAAATCAGCCAAATAGAGAGTGTGGTCTTATGAATGTCTAAAATCAAAGGAATCTGGAGGTCCTTCTACATCCCCTTGGGTAGCCAGTGCCCAGGGATGCTGCTCATGCCACTCTCTGATCTTTTGCCTCACTCATGGACCCTACCAATTTCCCATTGAACACCTTCAGCAACTCCTCCCTGTATACTAGATCTGGCCCAAATTCCTTAACTCAGTGCACAAGCTCTGGGCCCTTAGCCTCATCTCCCTCATGCTCCTGCACACCTGCATTCCCAGGTGAATTAATTACATCAAGTGGTCAAAGGCCTGCCTGCCCTAAGGTCAGAAGGCCCTTCCAGGTATGCACTGCTCTCTCCTTGCTGGAGGGCAGGGACCTCCTCTCAGCTCCCATTGCACCACTGGCCTTTTTGTATTTAAAAGTCCCTTTCTCAGCCCAACAAGGTGGCACAGGTGGCACGTGCCTGTAATTTGGGTACTTGGGCGGCTGAGACAGAAGGATCACAGGTTAGAAGCCAGCCTCAGCAACGTAGGGGGACTCTCAACAACCTAGCAAGACTGTTTCAAAACAAAAAATAAAAAGGGCTGGGGATGTACCTTGGAGGTAGAATGCCCCTGGGTTCACGCCCCAGTACCCCTCACCAATCCCTTTCCTCTTCACTAGTTTGAGCCCCCATGGGTGGCCAGGGACAATTTTGCGGGCAAGAGATGCTCTCAGATGTATCTTGCCAACTTTACCCAGGGCAGACAGCTCAAGTCAATCTGTCAGGGCCCCGAGCCTGTGGTGACTGGTGGAAGGCAGGAGGGTGCTTTGGGACATGCAGGATGCTAGGGCTTGGTCATAGCCACTTTGCAGCAGAACCAGACAAGTCAGTGATGATGGCAGGGGCCAGATGTCATTAAATGACCACAAAGGTCAGGAGAGAAGCAAGTAAGGCAACAGACTCTTTATTTAATGTGGTTTAAAATACATCAAGTCCCTGGCTGTTGTGAATACCAAAAGGAGACAAGGCGGGGGAGCTGTCAACACAACATCACACAAGTCTGGGTGGCCAGCCTGGGCCATAGGAACAGTTACAGAGACAGAGGCAGCTTCCCTACCCCAGGCAGGGTGGGGAGGTGGCAGGTGCCTGGCTGTCCCAGTGACCACCTCTTGTGCTGTGCAAGGTGGGAGGGCTGAACCAGCAGCTCAGCAGGCCTCAGCCTCCCCGCAGACACACAGGGCAGCTCCACCGGCCTCTTGGTCAGCCCTCAGCAGAGCCACCACAGGGGTGGAGGAGGGTTAAATAACCATCTTTACAGAAATAACATTCTTACAGAAAGTGCCTGAGCTCAGCCCATGGTCCAAAAACCTCATGGAAAACAAACGACAAATAAAAAGTGCTGCTGACACCTCTCGGAATCTGGTGTGCGTGAAACTCTCAGCTGGACAGGTCCTGAACATGAGTTAAGTGTTGGCAGAGCCGAGGCCCTGGGCCTCATCTACTGTGGTCCCCTGGAGGGAAAGCTAACAACCTGTAAAACCAACACAGCTCTTGGTCCTAAAACTGAGGTCATGTTCATGGGACTCACCTGGGTGAGGAAGGCACTGGCCCTCACTCATCAATGGGCCGCCTCTCCTGCCTCTGGCCCAGGCACCTGGGCCGACTTTGGAAAGCAGAGCAAGCAGAGCAGCTGTAGTGATTGGTAAGATTTGGTCAATGGAGAGTAAGAGAAAGAGATCCCCTTCTACATATTGGCTGGAGCTTAGAGCCAAGGTTCCACCTGGTCTGGGGCCCACATTCCTGACGTAAGGATGTCCACCTACACACTGTAGCCTCCCATCCTACCATACTGGGACCCAACAGCCCCAACCCCCACGGGCTTTAAGAGGTAGCTGAATTGAGGCAGGCAATTATGTGGTCCACAGCAGGAAGGCCTTTCCACTTTCTCCAAGAGGGGAGATTGGACTCCTCCCTACACCTCTGTAGTTTAGCAAACCCTCTGTGGGGTTGGTAGTTCTTGTACCTCAGCCTGGCACAGGGGCTTAGGGAAGGGAGGCCTTGTTGGAGCCAGAAGGGGCAGGGACCATTCCAAACACAGGGACTTCAAATGGGAGGGGGGAGGACCTTGGGAAACACTCTCTACAGGAGAGATCTCAGCCAAGGATGGCAAAGAGGTCTCCACACACACTGTTGATGCATCTTGAGTGAATTAAGGACACACCAGAGGTTTGCAGGACACACTCTGAAGTGGATCAGTGGTACCTGGGGCAAAGGGGGAGGTTAATTTGCCACCTCTGGTCTAAGTCACAACATGATTCAGGAGTACATTACACTCTCTAACCTATTCATCTGGGGGATTTAAATTATGGGCTAGTTTGGAAGATAAGAAAACTGCAGTACAATGAACTAGTTCAAAGAAATACAGCAAGAAGCAAACCTGGACTCGTTCTATCTTGGTCTCTGGCTCCCTTGGCTCACTGAAGCCGAGGCCAGCTAGAGATTTGTATCATAGCTCTAGCCAGCAGAGCCCTGCTTCTAAGACTCATTCTATTGCCCCAGAAAATAGCTCCGCCCAGAGTGGCTGATACCCTGGCAGGTGTTGACAAGACTTTTAGCAGTTGTCACACAGTACACAGTAATATGTACTGGGTGGTGGTGCAACAGTATGCAGTCACTTTGTGGATTTCTTGGGCTGTCTATTGTTGAACTTCATTCTTTACCTATCAGACAACTGGGGGCTCCCACACATGAAGAAGTGGAGTCCCAAAGAGGATTCTTATTTCTTGGGCAAGGAGGTACCAGGAAACAAAACAAGGGCAAACCTCAAGGATTGCACATTTGTGTGTATGTGTCAGGGGATAAGAAGCAGAAACAGACCCATAAAGCCAAGGTGGGGCAGCTGGACCTGGGGCCCAGCAGTTGCTGCATGGAGAAGACTGTGTGTGTGTGGGACTCGGTGATGGCCTCCCAGGATTGAAACCCATAGGAAAGCTTGTGGCAAAGCCATCAAAAGCTCCTTCCTTTAATGACTAATCTGATCTTCCCAAACAGGACACCTCAGCACCAACATGGCAAAGGAGCCAGATGGGGTTGTGAGGGGTGGGACACTGGAGGCCAGGCACCCAGGACCACTGCTATAGCACCCCTCTTCCTCAGAAGATCCTCAATATAAACTGTTACATGCAAAACAAAAAACCTTCAGAAAGAATCCTTTGGGTGATCTCTTGTCAATCATTTGTGCAGGCTAGAGAGGCACCTGTGAATGATAAGGCTACTGAGAAGCAACGTTGGCCCAGTCCTGGCACTACCAGAGGGCAGGGGAAGTGGTGCCCAAGGGGCTCCTGACCAGCGCATCATCCCACGCAGAAACATTCTCCAGGTCCCTTGTCCTAGGCAGGAAAGCAGCTAAACCACCAGCTTTGAGTGTCCTGCCAAGGCTCTGTGCAGGGATACCACTCCCAGGCCACAAGAAACAATGGAGCTTCCAGGGGAGCTAGGAGCGCCTGAGCTACCCAAGTGCTGCTCACAGAAAAATGCAGTCCAGGCCTGGGTGTATCACTTGTCATGAGCTCTGAAGGACTGGGAGGGGTCTGAGCCTCGAAGCAGCAGGGAAATGCTCAAATCACTTGCCCTACCAGCTCACGGTGACGGCAGTACAGATGACACCTCCTCTGTACGACTCTTCGGTGCACAGAGGAGCCACTGACTTCATCTGGTGCCCACCCTCAATGCAAGCCCATTGTACACTCAGACGTAAATGTATGAGGTCTTGCACATATGCCATATGTATGCAAAACTGACCCCCAAAATCCAAAATTGCAAAGTGTCAGATGCCAGCCAGGTCAGAACACCCTGGCCTCAGCACTGGGCTGCTTAGCATGGGAGCCTTGTATGGACCAGGCCTGGCCGGGCTGCTGCTCCCTTCCCAGCTCGCCCCAAGCACCAGGCTCTCTAGGCGGTGGCAGAGGTGGGCTCCTGCGGCCCTGTATGGCCTGATGCTTCTGTGCTTGGCATTCCTGGGCAGCCAAGGGCTTCTGTGGCCCTTGGGGAGCTGGGTGCTTGAGCCCTGGACCCCTCGCCACTCTGCTCCATGGAGGCAGTGGCAGCCTCTGGCCTCCGTTCAGGGCCACTGTCAGTGAGGGGGCCCTGGCCACCAGCACTCAGGTCCTGTACTCTCTTGTTCAGGTCATTGCGCTCTGTCTGCAGTGCTCGGCACAGCTTCTCCAACCGCTGGATTTTCACCTGCAGGCCCTCCAGCTCTTTGTCCCGGAGTGTTTTCTATGGAGAGAAATGGGCCCTTCATCAATGCCATCCCAACAACCCCCTGACTCAATACCACCACTTGGTAGGAAACACTCCGTTCAACAAGGCTGAGAACAGACCAGAGGCAAAAGCTGGCCCCTAGCTGGGCGTGGTACTTGGGAGGCTGAGACAGGAGGATCACAGGTTCAAGTACAGCCTCTGCAAGTAGTCTGCAAGTAGTGAGACTCTTAGCAACCTAGTGAGACCCTGTTTGAAAATGAAAATAAAATAGGGCTGGGGGGTGCAGCTTGGAGGTAGAATGCACCTGGGTTCAACCCCTAGTACCATAAAAAAAAAATGTTAGTTCCTTCTAGTAAACAGTCCTGATTTATGCTATGACTTGGCGGTCAGTTGAGGGCAGTGTGGTACAGACAGAGGCATGACCTGGTCAGACACTGTCCTCATCCAGTTTTCTAGCAGATGACCTTTTGAGCCTATTTCATCTGTAAAACAGAACTACTAACACCAACCTCAGGTTTCAAGGAAGGTTCAGTGAACTGGCGTTTCTTTTTTTTTTTTTGGTACTGGAGGTTGAACCTAGAGGCATTCTACCTCCAAATTATACCCCCAGCCCTATTTTATTTTTGAAACAGGGTCTTGCTAATGTGTTGAAGAACCTTGCTAAGTTGCTGAGGCTGGTCTTGAACCTGTGATCTACCTGTCTCAGTCTCCCAAGTACTAGGATTACAGGTATGTGCAACCATGCCTGGCTTGAACTGGCACTTTATTTTTTTGTGGTACTGGGGATTGAACCTAGGGGCAGTCTACCTCCAAACTATACCCTCAGCCTTTTTTTATTTTTTGTCTTTTGAAAAGGGTCTCCCTTCAGAGCCTGAGACAGGAGGATCGCAGGTCCAAGGACAGTCTCAGCAAGTAGTGAGACTCTCAGCAACCTAGTGAGACCTACTTTTTTTTTTTTTTTTTTGTGGTATTGGGGATTGAACCCAGGGGCATTCTACCTCTGAGCTACACCCCCAGCCCTATTTTTTATTCTTTATTTTGAAACAGGGTCTCACTAAGTTGCGGAGGGCCTTACTAAGTAGCTGAGGCTGGCCGCGAACCTGGATCCTCCTGTCTCAGCCTCCCAAGTACTGGGATTACAAGCGTGCGCCACCACACCCGGCTGTGAGACCTACTTTCAAAACCAAAAATAATACTGAGCCAGGCGTGGTGGCGCATGCTTGTAATCCCAGTACTTGGGAGGCTGAAACCAGAGGATCTGGGTTCATGGCCAGCCTCAGCTACTTAGTGGGGCCCTCCGCAACTTAATGAGACCTGTTTCAAAAAAGTAAAGAATAAAAAATAGGGCTGCAGGTGTAGCCTGGAGGTAGAATGCCCCTGGGTTCAATCCCCGGTACCGCAAACAAAAAAAAAAAAAAAAGGAAAAGGAAAAAAACCAACAAAAAGGGTCTTGCTACATTGCTGAGTCAAGCCTCAAACTTGCAATCCTCTTGGTCTCCTGAACTGGCATTTCTAAAAGACTTGGCTGTTGACTACAAATCTGGCTTGTAATTGCTGCTCCACTAATTCCTTTCTTCTATATCACAAGCCACAAAGTCACAAACTATCTGGGCTGTTCTGCACTTGAGCCACCAGCATCACTGATGCCCCCACTGTTTTTCAACTCCTTCAATCCTTTCTTCCGTTTGCTCCCTTGGGTTCCATTGCAGATCTCCCATGGGGAGATAGCTGGCATTGCTTTTAGACTTGAACAGACAAGCACGGGAATCCCAGCTCCACTTCATGTTACCAGTGACACTAACACTAACTCTAAGGTAGAGGAAAGGGCCTGATACATAGTAACGACACTCCTCACCCCCAGCTCCAGGCACCTCTACTCACCTCCTCTGCCATCTCAAGCAGGGCCTTGTTGCTGCTCTCCCACCGGGACCGGTACATGGTGGTTTCTTTCTCCAGTTTCTTGATCTTTTTAGTCATCTGGGTTACATGACAGATAAAAGAAAATTGTCAGAGCTGGACTATCTGCCCATCTGTGTCTCCAAAATGGGGAATGACCAGTGCCTCTTCACCATCAGGAAGTCTCAAGTTAAATGTTCACCACTGGGGCTGGGAGTGGCGTATGTAGCTCAGTGAGAGAACACCCTGCCTAGTACGTGCAATGCTCTGGGTTCAATTGCCAGCACCAATATATATATATTTATATTTATTTTTGTGGTACTGGGAATTGAACCCAGGGGCATTCTACCTCTGAGCTACACCCCCAGCCCTATTTTTTATTCTTTATTTTGAAACAGGGTCTCACTAAGTTGCGGAGGGCCTCACTAAGTAGCTGAGACTGGCCGCAAACCTGCGATCCTCCTGTCTCAGCCTCCCAAGTACTGGGATTACAAGCGTGTGCCACCACGTCCGGCTTGTAAGGGCCCCCTTTAATATTATCACAGTTACTGTGAAGAGCTCCTCATGATGCACCCTGGGGCAGGGGCTCTCTGGAGGCAGATCCCATGTACTTTTTTTCTGGTGGTAGGGATTGAATCCAAAGGCATTCTACCTTCAAGCTATATCCTCAGCCTTTGTTATTTTGAAATAGGGTTTTGCCTTGTTGCTGAGGCTGGCCTTGAACTTGTGATCCTCCTGTCTCAGCCTCCCAAGCACTGGGATTACAAGCGTGTGCCACCATGGCCAGCTCACGTTCAATTCTGAATGGAGTAGCTTGTGCCCCAGCAGCCACACCTGCTGTGACTATCATTACCTTTTCCATCTCCTGCTTGAATGTGGTGAATACCTCGCTGCTTTTGGAAAGTGTGTTCTGGAACTCCTCAAACTTCTCTGTGTACAGGGCAAGCTGCATGAAAAAGAAGTCCATAGATAAGACTGGGCTTTTGCAGAAGGCACCTCTGGTCAATATACACAGACCTCTCCTTGGCCCTACAACCAATAATTCTGTTGAGATCCCATTTCCGAGTAGCCCAAATTAAACCATGTATTTGGAAGGACATAATCCAAAATGTCAAGCCTGAAAAGTAGAATTTGGGGTGATTTCAATATATTGAGACCCCCATCTCTTAAAAAAATAAAAACTGCTCTATCTCCTCAAAAGCAACACACTTCCAGGCTAGGGATGAAGTTCTCCGAGTTAACCTAGCTACCCGGTCACCACCACATAGGTTCAGCAAGAACAAAGGCCACAGTTAAGGTCACAGTAGTCAAGGCACAGCCAGTCCTAGAATGGGCTCCATTTCATGCCCTCAGGATGGGGCCCAGTGAAGGTCCCTTGGATGCTCAGGGTCAGGTTCCACACTCTTACCTGCTGCTTCAGGTGGGTCTCCTGCTGCTTCATCAACTCGCACATCCTCTGGGACTCCACTGCCTCTTTCAGGAGCTATTTCCAAGACAGGACCCCAGATGCTGTCAGAATCCCCCAGGGGCTATGTTTGGCCTTCCTCAGCCACAAGCACTGGACTCAATGGGGCTGCCTTTCCTCAGACTGCTGTATGGGCAAGCAGTGACTGGCCTGGCCTAGCAGCCTCTCCCATCCACACAAAGCTGATTCTGAGCTGAGCCAGACTCCAGCCCCCCTCCTCACACCCCCACCCCAACCCCACCCAGCCATGGGCCTGCGCCTCACAAAGTCCTTCTCTCGCTGGTGCCGCTCCTCCGCCTCCTTCAGCATCTCCTGGGCCTGCTGGAGCTTGGCGTCCACTAGCTGCTGTTGCAGGTCCTTGTGTTTGAAGACTTTGTCGATATGCTGCAGGAAGATGGTGAAAGGGGTGTGCTGGTAATGGAGGCCCAGGGCTGCAGGGAGGTCCCATCTGCAGAGACCAGAGTGCCCAGCCTCCCATCTTTTTTTTTTTTTTTTGCAGTACTAGGGATTGAACCCAGGGGCATTCTACTTCTGAGCTGCACCCCCAGCCCTATTTTTTATTCTTTATTTTGAAACAGGGTCTCACTAAGCTGAGGCTGGCTGTGAACCTGAGATCCTCCTGTCTCAGCCTCCCAAGTACTGGGATTACAAGTGTGTGCCACCACGCCCGGCAAGGGAAAGTTTCTTAAAGACAGGTTCAGCATGGGACAAGATGAGTTCCAGTCATCTGTGATCTAAAGTTCTAAGGCTCAGAGGAGGGAAGGGGGAGTGCCTGAACCTGTCTGGGGAGGGCTATAAACAAGAAACCACAGGACCTGGTAGACCAGCACCTCCTCCTCCACATGTAGCACCAAGTCCTTTCTGCCCTCGGGGAAGGAAGGGGAAGAGAAAGGATGCTCAGATTCTTAGAGTTGATGCCTCACTCTAGTGGCCCAGAAAGACTTCATCTCAGGTCTGAGGGACAAGAACCAGAACTCCCCTCAAATCAAATATATCACAAGCAGCCTCGTTCCCAGAGGACAACGTATAAGAAGGGGTGCATTGGGAAGTCCTATCTAGGCCCTTCACACACACAATTACCACGGTGGCCTGGGAGCCCAAATGGACAGGTCTTATGTGTCTTGCCCTGGCCCTAGGAAGAGACCTGGTCCAGAGCAGGTCCCATGCTGACCCTGTAAGTTACTGCAGGTCTTCCTGCTCATGATGAGAAAGCAGAGGCCCAGAATAGTCAAGTGACTGGGCCGCTTTGGGAAGGGAACCCAAAGATTCAGGTACCTGGGGTTGTAGCCAATGCTAGCCAGGAGGTGACACCCTGCCCTTACAAGTGACAGGGGCAGCAGAGCAGCAAGCAATCAGTGGATATACCCCTGAACTCTATCATGAACCACAGGTCCAGCCCCTCCCCTGCAATTCCAAATTCTAATTCACCTGCACCATTGGAAGACTGGTTATAATCTAGGTGAGTATCCAGAAGTCCCACTATCTACATATGTAACACACAATACATGTTCTAAAATTTGGATAGTTCTAATTCCAACAGATACCTGGCCCAGTCATGTGGGACAAGGCACTGTGCACTGTGGCTGCAGGTTGAGTATCTTCTCTGCACCTCGGTTCCTCATCTATGAGGAATGAAATTACTCCCTTTTCAAGAAAGGAAGAGGCGCGGTGGCACATAATCCTGGTACTTGGGAGGCTGAGATAGAAGGATCACAGGTTTGAGGACAGCCTCAGCAACATAGTGAGACTCTCAGCAACCTAGAAAGACCTTGTTTAAAAAAAAAAAAAGGGCTGGGGGGTATAGCTTGGAGGTAGAATGCCCCTGGCTTTAATCCCAAGTACCCCCATCCCCCAAAAAGAGAAGAGAGAAAAAAAAAGCAGCAGGAAGAATGGGATGAGACCTGCAGAGTTTTGTCCCAGTACCCAGCACATACCCAGAGCCTCATAATCTGTTGGTCTTAACTGCTGTCTGTGACAGCCTCACCTCCTCACGCAGCTCATACTGCTCAATCAGCTTCTTGAGCCTCTCGGCCAGCTCCATGTTCTCTTGGCGCAGCTTGGAGTTACGCTCGTTATGCTGTTCCATCTGTAGCTGAATGTCATTCAGGGTCACTTGGAAGTGTGAAGTCACCTCCTTGCGCTTCTCCTCCTCTTCTCGGGCCCGCTGCACACCTTCTTCCTGGGCAAAATAACCAGCCCCAGCACCATCATCCAATGCCCAATGCATCCCAGCCCTATTTTAATACATATATATATATATATATTTGTGTGTGTGTGTGTGTGTGTGTGTGTGTGTGTGTGTTACTGAGGCTGGAACCCAGGGCCATTTTACCTCCGAGCTACAGCCCCACCCCTATTTATTCTTTATTTAGAAACAGGGTCTCACTGAGTTGCGAAGGGTCTCAGTAAGTAGCTGAGGCTGACCGCGAACCTGCGATCCTCCTGTCTCAGCCTCCCAAGTACTGGGATTACAAGCCTGTGCCACCACGCCCGGCTTATTCTTTTATTTTGAAACAGGGTCTAAGTTGCTGAGGGCCTCACTAAGTTGATGAGGCTGGCCATGAACTGCAATCCTCCTGTCTCAGCCTCCCAAGTACTGGGATTACAAGTGTGTGCCACCACACCTGGCCTTTATCATTTATTTTGAAACAGTTCTTGCTAAATTGCTGAGGCTGGCCTCGAATCTGAGATCCTCATATCTCAACTTCCCAAGTACTGGGATTACAGGCCTGTGCCACACCTGGCGTACTTTGTGTGTGTGTGTATGTGGTACCAGGGATTGAACCCCGGGCATTCTACCTCTGAGCTACACCTCCAGCTTGATTTTATTTCTTATTTGGAAACAGGGTCCTACTCAGTTGCAGAGAGCCTCACTACGTTGCGGAGGCTGGCTTTGAACCTGCAATTCTCCTGTCTCAACCTCCCAATACTGGGATTACAGGTGTGTGCCACCTGGCCCCAGCCCCACCTTGAGGGAGCGGTTGTGGCGCTGCAGCTCTCGGCACAGGCTCTCAAGCTTGCTGCGAGCCAGGATGGCTTTGCTGTGCTCGCCGCGCAGGTGGTCCTTCTCCTGTAGCAGCTGGCCCTGCTTCTTCTGCAGGAGCTTTGTCTGCTTCTGGGCGTTGCGGTGCTCCTCCAGCTGGAACGGGAAGGCGGTGAGTGTGCGCCGGCCCACCGGCCGCATGGGCTCTCAAGGGGAGCATCACCACCCCTCTTTCAACCGCACCAGGCAAGGCAGTTCAGGCCAGGAGCACACTGCTGGTGCCTGCATGCTCCTTCCATCAACTCCTCACGTTAGCTCAGGGCCCACCTCAGAGAAACAGAACGGACACTGACTAGGATCCGCGGGTCATACACCCAGCACATAGCAGTTTCTACCCCAGCTCCAACTCCAGAGACAGAGCTCTCAAGACACTCTGGACCACTGTATGGCCTCAACTTACTGCACACTCCCCTCCTAGTCTGTATAGATTCCCGGACTTACAAGCTTATTGCCCCCTTTTCAGAAAAAAAATTGCTCAGCACCCCCTTGGGTGTTTCCACTGACCCCTTGTTTTTATTTAATGCCCCCACTGCACCTGAGGCTACTACCACCTTCCGGCATCACTCCAGTGTCCCCCTGCTGGGGGGGGGGGCAGCATCCCAAACTTTGGAAATCTATGCCCTAGGACAAAACACCTGCCATCCACCTCAGAGTCATTCATAGACCCTATTGCCCCTTCTCATTCCTTCCAGATTTTAGCTCTAGTGTACCCTCACTCTCTCTGCCATGATTTCTATTCTCATTCTTGGCTCTTTCAATATTAATAGACAATCCTGACTCCCTGGCATCACGGTCCTTAGCCTCTTCCACAAACCCTCTCCTTTCTCCAGCTTGGCTACTTTCCCACAGTACTATCATCCAGCCCTGGATAGTAGAAGTGAAATGCAACCCACAGATGGAATTTTTTCTTTTTATGGTGGTACAGGGGATTGAACCCGAGGGCGCTCTACCAACTGAGCTACAACCCCAGTCCAAAACATCAGTATTTCAACATATAATCAAAATAAAAATTAATTTGAGATAGTTTACATTCTTGTCTTAGGTCTTTGAAATCTGATGTGTACCTTACACTTACAGTACAGCTCATTCCCATCATTTCTGTGGTTCACAGAAAGTCTTTTACACTCTGGATCTCCAAAACATTGACCTAATCGACTTTCATTCTCTCCAACCCTCCTTTAAATAATCACTTAGTTTTTAAATCTGGCTTAATTTTCTTATACTTTCTACTGTCTTAGCCCCTGTCATCCCTGGCAAAAAGCACCTTTCTGCTTTCTCTGCATCAGCACTGAAGCAACACCGCTTGAAGAGTCTCGCTTGAAATTTATAACCACCAACTTCAGGAAGAAGCCCCTGTTGTCCAGCAATTCCACCACACTTCTCATGCTATTCACACTACCTTCCAGACAACTGTTTCATCTTTCCTTTCAAATCTCCCCTACCCCAGTGATGGCCTTCCTTCTCATTTCCTTGAGAACACAGAAGAAATCAGAGGAGCTGCAGCACAAGTTTCCCATTTACCATGACCTCCTCTAGTCATGGACCTTGCCAAACTCACTGAGGCCTGCCCTCTCCTTGTGCACTGGGCCTCAGTGCCCCTCCTCTAGTCAGAACATCACTTCAGCAACTCACTTCCTCCTCTCTTGCACCAGCAATCTTTCTCTGGCCAGATCCAGAAATGGCCATTCCAAAAATGGAGGTTCTCTTCTTTATATCTTTAGTTCTTACAATAATCTCATTAGGCAGGTATGATTTTCCCCATTTTACAGATGAGTTAAGTTTCTTACAGAGTACAAGCTAATAAATGCAAATATAATAAAAGAATTTAAAAGTAGGTAATGACCATCAATGGATGAATTTGTTAATTCAAATTCTGATGAGGAGCCTAACAAAAGAGGGATCTGTCTGGCTGCCCGGAACCTACTCTACACTTACAACACCAAACATGGGAAGACCTCAGTCAGTGTTTCTTTGATGTGACAAGCAGCAAAGAATTCTTGTAACAGAAGGTGAACATGAATTGAGTCAAGCACCTAGAGCTAACTTCCACTTTACTTAGAGGAATTAAGGAAGTAAAGGGACAAGTCAGTGCTATCGCAAAATCACAAAGATAAAGCTAGAGGTGGGCATCACACAGGACAACTAATATGGTTCTATAAGTCAATGTCACAGGAAAAAAAGGGAAGCACTAACATGAAGAACTGCTCTGAAGTAAAAGAAAAATGAAGAGCAATGACTACCATTAATTTTGTAAAGTGTGATAATGGTACTGTGCATCTCCATGTTTTGGAGAGATGCATATGAAAGCACACAGGGCAAGATCACTTGGTATCTGAGACTTAGGATAGGAGCTAGCGCTCTACCACCTGGTCATTCTTTGAGAAATTTCTTTAAAGGAAATGTCAATTTTTCCCTGAAGTGGGCAGCTAGGAACTGACTACCTATTTAACAGATTGGGAAAGGTTCAGAGAAAGGTTGAATAGAAATTAAGCCAGCCAACTGCTCCTATATATACCCCACCCCCACACCAGGTGGCCAACTGACTTTCCAAAGGCAGGGAGGGTGCCAGTGGAAGGGGGGAACTGACCAGTTCGGCATACTTCTTGCACAGCGCTGCCAGCTTCTCCTCTGGGGTACTTAGGGTGTTCAGTGTCTGCATCAGCAATGTGATCTCCTTCCCTGTAAAGAACAGGGAGCAAAGGTATGCACTCGCTTCTCAGGGTCCCTCCAAGCCTGGACTTACTCAAGACTTTTGGGCACTGAGGCAGCCCTCCCCTGTGGTATTTTCTTTCTTTCTATTTATTCTTGTGGTATTGGGGATTAAAACCGGGCCCGGGGTGGAGCTCGGAGGTAGAATGCCCCTGGGTTCAATCCCCAGTACCAAAAAAAAAAAAGAAAAAAAAAAAAAAACCAAACATACACACATCCTTTTGTTGAATGACTATCACTGCTTTTTCCTTACTACTTGTGCCTGAGTCAGGGAACCTTTCATCTGCCTCCCTTGGGGGCCTCCACTATACACAACATAGACCAGGCTCCTGAAGTGTTAACTCTGGGAGACCCTAAGAGATTATCATGGAGTGCGCTAATTAGTGACACACAGGGGATATCTAATCCATGGATCGGTTTTGTTTGGCTTCTACCATTTTAGTTGCCAACTGTTAAACCAGTCAGTAGAGAGAATGCAACTAAGTGGCAGCCAACCATTTGGATGAAGTAGGCCCTCTCTTGGTACTCATGAAGCTCCCTGCCTAGTCTGGCTTATGTAAACATTTGGGTTTTCAACCCTGGTTTAATCCAAATCTCTTACTGTAGAGATATGGAAACTAAGACCAAGAGAGGGGAAAGGACATGCCCAAGGTCACACAGCAGATTAGAAGCAGTGATAGCTGGCACAGGAGTCTGTCTAGACCTCTTGCTCTCTATTTTCTCTCTCTTTTTTTTTTGCGGTACCGGGGATTGAACCCACGGGCGTTTTACCTCTGAGCTACACCCCCCGCCCTATTTTTTATACTTTATTTTGAAACAGGGTCTCACTAAGTTGCGGAGGGCCTCACTAAGTAGCTGAGGCTAGCCATGAACCCGGATCCTCCGGTCTCCGCCTCCCAAGTACTGGGATTACAAGCGTGCGCCACCACACCCGGCCCTCTATTTTCTCAATGAGAGAGCAGGTTGGATTTTAGCATTCCCACCTGCTCCCAAGGCCAGGAGGCCTTGTGCTGTGACCCCCACATCCCTGGCTTTGATTAAACTAAGGAGACCTGCTTCTCTGAGAAGTAAAGCTTCCTCTGAACCCTTGCAGAGCAGGCTAGCTCATGGAATGACAGGTCCAAACTCCCCCCATCCCGACCAGCCTTACAAGTAGCTGCACGCTCTCACCCAGGCCCTTGGCTTTCTTCTTCTCCTGTGGCCTTCGGTGGTCTCGGTCTCCGACCTCATCATTTGCCCGGATCTCTTCTGTGCCTGGCTCCCCCTTGGAGGTCTCCTTCTCGCCATTGACTACCGGGGTGACTGGCTCAGGCTCCCCATTCCTTGCTGCATAGGTTCGGGACTTTTCTGCATCTTCGGGTTCAGTGGGCTCACCCTGTGCTCCATCCTCAGCTGGGCCCCCCTGATTGTTGTCCACACAGTATGTACTCAGTATGTCTTCCAACTGGCGGCTCAGCTCCTCTGAGACATCACGGAGGGCACCAGATTGAGCTGTTTTGGCTTGAGCCCCTACAGCAAAAAGGTATGAGAGGCAGAGTAAAAAATAAGATGGTTATCCACTGGTTGGGATTTTTTTCAGGCCCAGCCAAACTCACTAGTTTGGGTTAAATGTTGCCTAATTTCAAGCCTCCGTTTATTTACTTATAAAATTACTAAACTATTTCTTACCACCACTCAAACATATTTGTTATGAGCATAAAAGAAGTCAAATATATAAAGTATCCAGCACATAGGGCTGCATGAAGGAGCTCAGCTCCTAATCCATCCCTTTCCCCTCAAACGTCATTTCTTGCTATTCAAAGTTGGGTGTGGTGGCATATGCCTGTAATCCCAGTACTTGGAAGGCTGAGACAGGAGGATCGATCGCAGGTTCAAAGCCAGTCTCAGCAACTTAGTGGAGACCCTCAGCTACTTAGCAAGATCCTGTTTCAAAAAATAAAAAATAAAAAGGGACAGGGTGCAGCTCAGAGGTAGAGCACCCCTGGGTTCAATTCCTAGTATCAAAAATAAAGTTCTAGAAATGCCTCAAATATGAAGGACAATTAACCACTGGTGACTAAAATGTTTCTCATGGGACACAGCTTTGCTGGTAGGATGTCTCATTTGACTGCCACCTGTTTTAAGCCTGTCAGACCCTGCTCCCAAGACTTCTGTTCCAGGGCTTAAAGTAGGAGGCTCTTCTGCATCCCCAGAAAATGTGGGGGGTCACAAACTGGGCATTCTCCTCTCTGCATTTCCTCCTTTCTGGGTAAGCAGTGGCCTCAACCTCTAACTCCAGAAGCAATGCCGGCACCACCCACTCCTCCCCCTGCCCACAGGATACACAGAGCTGGCACCCACCCTCCGTCTTTCCAGGAGCCTGGCTGGTGGAACCTTCAGCTTCTGTCGCAGGAGTTGACTGGCTGGTCCGCCCATGGGCTCCCTCTGGTCCGGCTTCCGGTTGCCCAGGGCTGCTTTTGGGGTTGGACTGTTTGGCAATCCCATTCTTTTTGTCTTGGTTCTTCATTGTGATTTGCAATGCTAGGTTAGGAGCAGATCCTTTAGAAACAAACACAGCTGCTATTTTCCAGACTTCGAATTTCTTCGCAGCAGAGATCTGCAATTCCAACACCAGCCTCACCAAGCTTCTTCAAATAAACAAACTGGCCGGCCTTGGCCTGAGGAGCCAACGGTGCTCAATTTCTGGCCAGGCAGGGGACCCTGGCGTGTCCCGGCAAGCTTTCGGGGTGCAGCTCCTGGAGAAGGTGAGAGAAGAGGCCTCCTTTCTCCCAAAGCCACTTTCCCGCACGACACGGCCCCCTGGGGCAGGCCGCGCGCGGGATTGGCTCTCTGCCGCAGACTGACGTGGCGGGACGCTCCAGTCCCGACCCCTCCCCCGCCCCCCGGGCCCCACGTGGGCCCCCGCGCGCGTCGGCGCCCACGCCCCGCGCGCCCTCCAGCCGCGCGACACGCCCGCGCATGCGCAGAGCGCCGGCCCCGCCACAGCCCACGGGCGGGATCCGCGTGTTTCCCCGCCGGCCGAGGCGTCCCGACCCTCAGCCCCTCCGAAGGTCTCGTCCCGCCGGCCGCCGCGGTACGCACCTCACAGCGGACGTCCGACGGCGTCCACCGCTCTGGCCTCGCACCGGAAACCCTGGGTAACCGCTGCCGGCAGGCCGCCTGCGCCGCCGCAGCCAATCAGCGGCCGGCGCTGGCGCGGAGCTTGCCGGGAAAGAGGGAGCGCAAGGCGGCCTTTGAGGCGGGCGAGCTGGGGAGCGGGGGTGGGGGACTACCTGTCCCTCCATGCACTGGGGCTAGCCTCAGCTCCCAAGATGCAATAGCAAGGGCTTCGTCCTTACTGAGTAACTGGTTTTGCTGTGAGAATGGGCATTCTCTCCCTTAATTCAGTGGGAGCTTTATAATAGCCGTTCTTTGAGCGCTGTGTGCTAATGGTACCTAGTAGTTTGATCTTTATAATTGCTCTGGATAAGTACTATATGTTCTGTAAAGTGGAAAAGTTAATACAGAAATTTATTCTCATTTTGTGGGGCGGGGGGAGAAGGGAGTTCTGGGGATTGAAATCTAAGAGCATCCTACCTCCAAGCCCCAGCCCCAGCCCTTTTTATTTTGAAACTGGGTCTCACTACGTTGATGAGAGTCTCACAACCTGTGATCCTCTTGTCTCAGCCTCCCAAGTACTGGGATTACAGGTGTGTGCCACCACTCCTGGTTGAAAATTATTCCCACTTTACAGAAGAGGACAGTAAGGAAAAGGGTAGTTAGCTTGTCCAAAGCCACATCGATATTGAGGGGTTAAAGTAGGGATTCAAGCCAGGCGTGGTGGTGCACGCTTGTAATCCCAGTACTTGGGAGGTGGAGACAGGAGGATCTGGGTTTGCGGCCAGCCTCAGCTACTTAGGTCCTCCGCAACTTAGTAAGACCCTGTTTGAAAATAAAGAATAAAAAATAGGGCAGGGGGTGTAGCTCGGAGATAGAATGCCCCTGGGTTCAACCCCCGGTACCGCAAAAAAAAAAAAAAAAAAAAAAGTAGGGATTCAGAGCCGGGCAAGGTGGTGCACGCCTGGGCAAGGTGGTGCACGCCTGTAATCCCAGTACTTGGGAGGCTAAAACAGGAGGATTGCAGGTTCCAGGATAACCTAAGCAAGTAGTGAGACTCATCAACCTAGCAAGACCCTGCTTCCAAATAAAAATAAAATGGAGCTGGGGGTGTAGCTCGGAGGTAGAATGCCCCTGGGTTCAATCCCCAGTAACACACACACACACACACACACACACACACACA
>PVJS01041214.1:0-18063 GCA_004027185.1 Glis glis
CCAAAAAAAAAAAAAAAAAAAAAGAGAGAGAAAAGGAGGGAAGCGAGCCCTGGACGGTCTGCAGCTGGCCTCCCATCTCCCCCATATGGGTGAGCGCTAACAGTCTCAGGGATGCGAGCACAGCCCCAGTTCTCTATTTAAGGGGGCGAGGTTGAAATAAAGATGCAGATGGAGAGTTTTCATGGTGGTTTCATCTTGCAAGCATCACAGATAACTCGTAAATGTCAGAAGTGATACATGCAATTTCAAAGGCAGGAAGGAATCTGGAGATATTAAGATATTTACCGGCCCGTGAGGGAGCGGGCTCAGCTCGGATGTGGCTCATATTTTCATTAGCAGAGGCCGAGAGGAGCTGAGCGGCTCGGAGTCTAATCGAAGCCTCCCGTTTTCTTATTTGGGATTTGAGTGCGGTTGCTTCATTATACAGTGTAATGTGGTCTGATGGATGCTGGCTCCGCCGGTGTCTGCGAGATGGAGAAATACGGGCATACAGGGAAAGTGGCAGCTGGCATGCTTCCTCTGCTGTGGCATCTTGGATGGGATCCCAGAGGGCACGAATGGCCCCAGTATGGGCGGGGGCATTGCTTCTGCCTGCTCCCATGTTGAGCCTTTTTTTCCATATTTCATTTGGGGTAAAAGTTAGAAGTTTCTGGGTCCTGCACCCAAGGGTGAGACAGACCATGTCTGAGCTGCTGCCTACTTGCAGGTAGCTGATGGGAAGCCAGATGGTGAAGTGCCAAGTTCGTGATCCCACCAAAGACCACCAGGAGCCGATGCCGATGCAAAGCACACGAGGGTCCTTTATTCAAGCTCGAGCTTGGGCTCCTACCGTGCACCAGCGCAGTGGTCACAGGAAGAAGCCCCTTGCTCTCCGAGAACAAAGCTTTTATCTCTTAAGGAGGCAGCCCACCCCACCTTTACATTGATAGGTTAATTTAAAATACAAGCTTGTTGGCGTCCCCTGGTTGGTTTAATTCTCGCGCCTTAGGTAGGGGTCATCATTAGGGAAGCGTTAACCTTATATGGTGTCCTTTTAGCTGATTGGTTGGGCCTGCACTACCTTTCTCAGGAATGTCCAGGATGGGTGGGGGGCCTTGCCCAGCCCAAATTATCTGGAGTTCTAAACCCAGGTGTGCTTGACACCGATTGGCTGTTTCTAGGGGTTGCTAGGGACAAGATCAGATTAGCACACTTAATGGTTTCTACAGGGTATGGGGCAACAGGCTATAGAAACTTAACTTCTAGAAAAACAGATACTTAGGCCTATTCTACTTAAAGCTTTAACTAAAGCCTGTCATGGCTTCACTTTGGTCCTTCAATGGAATGATCGTACCAGACGCCTGTTCAGTGAGGTCAGCAGACCACGCGAGATGTCTAGAAACAGAGGAAGTGGGGCGCCCATGAGGTCGGGGGGTTCAAGAAGCTCAGTCACACTTTGATCCATGCGTTCATGTGTTCTCATGCAGCCGTCCTTTCATGGAGCAGATGTTTATGGGGCACTTAATGCAGGCCAGGTATGAGGATGCAATCATTAGCCAAACAGACCTAGTACCTGCCCCCCTATAGCTCAGGCTAGTAGTTCTTAAATGGTGGTAATTGTGTCCTGCCTGGGACAGCTGGATTTGTCTGCAGATATTTTTGGTAATCATAACTGGGAAGCAAAATGGTATCTGGGGGGTAGAGGCCAGGGCTGCTGCTAAACATTCTATAATGTGCAGAACTATCCCCCCATATCAACACACACACACACACACACACACACACACACACACACATGCACACAGCAAAGAACTCTTCAGCTTGAAATGTCAATAGTGCTGAGGCAGAGAAACCGTGGTCAGGAGCGTTAGGGCAGGACATTCCTTTGTATGTGACATGTTTTTTTCCCAAGGGCAAATTATTTGTATGGCTGACCCATATATCTGCTCGTAAGTTGACAAAAGATAAAACTGGGACAGTTTCTAAATAAAGTTGTAACTATGACAGCAACAGCAATGGTAGCCTCTCTGCCTGTGACGTGGTAAAGACTGTGTAAAATGGACAGGAGGCCTTGTTTCGGGGGTGCCGGTGAACCCTGGAGGAGCTGTCAGCTGGTGGGCGTGGGCGTGGCCTTCATGGGCTTTGCTGTATGGATTCTGGTTCTCCTACCCCTGAGTCATCCTCATAAACCACCAACAACTTATTTGGTCCCTTTAGACAGCCAGTTGGTCCCAATAAATAGTCAACGGAGAATTAAAAGGCAGCCAGAGGCACTGGTCCTCATACCTAGAATTTCTCCACCCCTCTGTCCACGGCCAGCTTCTCCTGGGCTTCCCATTCATTTTTGTATTCATTAACTCATTCATTCATTCATTCATTCATTCAGCAAGTTTATTGAGCATCTGCTATATCCCATCCCTGACCCCTTGCCTGGGGAAGGCAAACAGAGGGGCTCAGTTATGGTGAGCTTTGATGTGTTTACTTCACGGGGACTGAGGTGGGCTTGGAGTGATGTATCTTACCAGCTGGTGTGGGTGGGAAGCAACAGAAAAAAATGTCGCAAAGCTTGTGCTGCTGGAGGGCTTGCTAAGGTGACAGTCAGGCGTGTGAGTCCAAGCTGGGTAATCGACCTATGATGAGCACAGGATTCCCCTGCTCACGTCCCCTCCTTGGCTGCCTACTTCTCTTGGAATAAAATCCAACCCATCCCAGACTGGAGGACTTCAGCACCACATCTTCTATTCCCTGAGGACAAGGAGCTCATCACTCCCTTGGGGCACCCTTATTCTTGCTGGCTCTTTGCCTGGAAGACTCTCTCCCCAGAGCTTTGCCTGCCTCACTTTTTTAGCTTCCTTTGGGTTTCAATTTAAACTTGACCTCCTTAGAGGTTGGTTTGCTGAGCAGCCAACTTAGTCAATCCCTAGCACATCACCGTATTCTATTTTCATCGCGGAATTCGTGTCTGCAGAGACATTACTTATTATTGTTAATTTTTTTGGCTGTCTAAAAGGCGAACTCTATAAAAGCTTTGTTTTTCTTGTTCACGGAAGCACTCAGGACTATCAAGGAATCCAGTCTTAGTGTGGCTCCCCTAGAAGGAGAGCTTGGAGGAAATATAACTAGTTTATTTGGGAGATGATTCCAGGAAGCACAAATAAAGAAGTAGGGAAGTAAAATAGGGGAGGTAATTGACCCAAACTAAGTACATTGTTAAGTACTTAGTACATTGCTAAGTGCTTAGCATGTTAGCACTGCAGGCAATTAGACCTGAATCTCATGAGGAAGTCTGGGGGCCCAGATGGAGCATGCGTCTCAATGTTATCCCCCTTGAAGGATGAGAAAGTTGGGAGTGTTTACAAACCCTCAAACCTTTGTTTGAGGGCAGCTTTTGGGAAGCATTTGGTTTCTGACACTCTGTCCTACCCTGTGCATGAGCAAAGGGGGCTCTTGCTGTCCGGAAAGCTTTTGGGCAAAGAAAGGCAGGTGCTCAGAGTTTAAAATCGGACCCACGTACACGGAAATGGTTCAGTTGCAGGGGATACAGGCAGGATACGCAGAGCATCTGCTACTCGCTGCTTGAATCGCTTGGTGCCATGCATGGTACAAAGCATTCACGAGGATGGTCTGGTTACTCTTCCCAGGAACCAGCAATCCTGCCCTGCTTCTTTTCCCATCTATAATACAGGCCTAATCATAATAAGTCCTACCACACAGAGGTGTTTTGAAGATTCGATGACACGACACATATGAAAAGCCCGTGCAAATGAATTGTGGGTGCAGGCTTTAGATGTTATTATCATCACTCAGCAAGTCACTTTCCTTTCTGCAACCTTCCTTTCTTCCATCTGTCAAATGAGAATAAGAATATTTGCACTGCCGACTTCAGACAGCCATCATATGCTTTAAAGGAAACAAAGACTGAGAAAGCCCTAGAACACTATTGTAATGTAAACCACCGCTCACGGCCTCCATCCATCCTCCTGGCACTAAAGGAATCACTTGAGGACAGGGACCGTGTGTGATCCTCCTTGATAAGCCCATCTCCTCAGACCGGGGCAGGGTTCCTGGCATATAGTTAGTGTTCAATAAATGCTGGCTGAGTTTCATTGAATGCCACATCTGTCGTCACTATGAAGTGGGCAGGGTAGGAATTATTAAACCCAATTTATAGATGAGGAAATGGAGACTCAGAGAGGGAAGGGAATCATGCTGCCAGGAAGGGACAGAAACAGAAGGACCCATGATCTTCTGGCTCTGATCCAGAGAGCTTTCCACTAGCACCCCTTAGAATGACTATCTTGGAGGCACTCAACAAACAATTATGTTAACATTTCCTGGGGGCAACCCAGCCTCCTGATCTTGTGCAATAATGATCTCTAATAAGTCATCCAGGGTCAGTTTAAGAGTAGCTTCTCCAATTTGGAGGTGCCCAGATAACCCTGGATTTCACTCTGGACCCAGTTGATTTGTATTCCCTCGGATCCTCATCTCCCCCTTCCACCAGGACCCATGAAAGTTTGTTCTGCCTTGCTTTGAACCACAGCTGGGGAGTTTGTCCAGGGATAAAAGGGAAGAGAGCCCCACCCAAGGAGAGTCAAGGAACATAACTCGCCAGTTCTGAAAGATCTATGCACAGAATACACTGTGAGAAATCCCTTTCTGAGCTGGGTATGGTGGCACATGCTTGTAATCCCAGTACTTGGGAGGCTGAGACAGGAAGATCGCAGGTTCGAGGACAGCCTTGGCAACTTAGCGAGGCCCTCAGCAACTTAATGAGATCCTGTTTCAAAATAAAAAATAAAATAGGGTTGAGGGTGTAGCTCAGAGGTAGAATGCCCCTGGGTTTAATCCCCAGTACCAAAAAAAATTATATAAAAGAAATCCCTTCCTGGACATGGCTGGAAGATCTTGGCTAAAATCCCACTGGCTCTCCTGGACAAAGGGCCCCCCACTTTCTGGATCTGTGTTTCCTCACCAGCAAAATAGGAACACTGTTTGGCTCATTGTAATTTATGACGATTAAGAGCAGCTCATGTAGGGCCTAATACATAGTAGATACTCAACAAGTAGTAGCCTCCCCTACCTTCTTTTTTTTTTTTTTGTGGTACTGGGGATTGAACCCAGGGGCGTTCTACCTCCGCACTACACCCCCGGCCCTATTTTTTTATACTTTATTTTGAAACCTGGTCTCATGAAGTTGCGGAGGGCCTCACTAGGTAGAGAGAGAGAGACAGGGAGAGAGAGAGAGAGAGAGAGCTGAGCCTGGCCGCGAACCCGGATCCTCTGATCTCTGCCTCCCAAAGTACTGGGATTACAAGCGTGCGCCACCACGCCCGGCCCCCCCTACCTTCTTTTCTTCCTCCCCCAAATCCTACAACCAGCCATGCCTGGGCCCTCTGGCTCCTTCCACCTCCTTCCAGAACAGGTCACGAGGATTTATGAGGCAATACGAAGCAAGTATTTCTGTTTCCTGGGAAGTGCACTGCAGCTGTTTTGAGAGCAAAAAAAAAAAAAAAAATATGAAAATGTAGCTCTGTTTCCGCCATCTAGGTCGGCGTCTCTGGGAGGCCTCCAGTGGCCCTCCTGCATTTTTATAACCCTGGTGGGTTTCATTACAGACCCTGATTCCTGGAAACTCATCTCCCACACTGACCTTGAGAGCGTGTGATTTGAAACATCCATCACGGTTTACTGTCGAGCTTCCCGTTTGCAGCTAACCGCGCACACTCCTGCGGCCAGATCAGATCCGCGCGCTCGGAATGGGGTGCCGGGAGTCCACATGGGCTGAAGAGGAATGAATGCTGTCAGTCCAATCTAATTGTCTCCTGCCACTGTTGCGGCGAGAACGGCGTGCCGAGAAACAGCACAGCCTGCGCGGCTGGCCCTGCAGCACACAGGAATCCTGATGGGCAAGAAACCATGTCATGTCCCCAGGCCGGGACGGAGGTGCCTGGACCCAGCCAGAGCAGAAGGGCTGGCTGCCTCCAGCTAGAGGCTCGTAGAACAAATTGCCAAGCCTACGGAGCTGCTGTGAATTCTAGTCGCATGTTTCCCAGGGTATGTTCAGGTCGTCAGAGCTACAACGAAAACCAGAAAAATGTTCCACCAGCGAGTTTTTTTTTTTTTTTTTGCGGTACCGGGATTGAACACAGGGGCGTTCTACCTCTGCGCTACACCCCCGGCCCTATTTTTTATACTTTATTTTGAAACCGGGTCTCACGAAGTTGCGGAGGGGCTCACTAAGTAGGGAGAGAGAGAGAGAGAGAGAGAGAGAGAGAGAGCTGAGGCTGGCCGCGAACCCGGATCCTCCGGTCTCCACCTCCCAAAGTACTGGGATTACAAGCGTGCGCCACCACGCCCGGCTCAAGTATGTTTGAGAATGCTGATTGATGATATTTGGAACATTGCTCTTGATGGCAGTGTTCACTAGAACCTTTAATAAGTCGATTTCCCTGTCGATCTCCAAGAAGGGGGTGCGATAAACAGGTCTCTGTCATCTTTGTAAAACTGCAACTCTTTTTTCTTATTCTTGTTCTTCTTCTTCTTTTTCGTAAACAGCATGCACGCTGGGTGTGGTGGCACATGCCTGTAATCCTAGTACTTGGGAGGCTGAGACAGGATGATCGCGAGTTCAAAGCTAACCTCAGCAACTTAGCGAGGCCCTCTACAACTTAGTGAGATCCTGTTTCAAAATTAAAAAATAATAAAATAGGGCTGAGGAGGGGGGTGTAGCTCAGAAGTAGAATGCCCCTGGATTCAATACCCAGTAACACACACACACATACATACACACACACACACACACACACACACACAAATAAATACATACATACGTACATACATACATAAAAATTAAAAATAGCTGGGCGTGGTGGTGCACGCTTGTAATCCCAGTACTTTGGGAGGCAGAGACCAGAGGATCCGGGTTCGTGCCAGCCTCAGCTCTCTCTCTCTCTCTCCCTGTCTCTGTCTCTCTGTCTCTGTCTCTCTCTCTCTCCTTAGTGAGGCCCTCCGCAACTTTGTGAGACCCAGTTTCAAAATAAAGCATAAAAAATAGGGCCGGGGGCGTAGCGCGGAGGTAGAACGCCCCTGGGTTCAATCCCCGGTACCGCAAAAAAAAAAAAAAAAATTAAAAATAAAGAGCATGCAATGGGAGCCGTGTTCCTCAGAACATATTTTGGGAATGGCTGATCCAGGCTGGTAACATTTGCATGGGGCACAACACAGGAGCTTGTAGGCAGTACTGTTCTCGGTATCAGGTGGTCAAGGGGCACTGAGGCCGAGGCTGTGCCTGGCGGAGCATCTGATCTATGAACCGGGCTCTTTTTCCTCAGAGACTCAAGCTGCTCTGTGAAGGCAGAGAGAGAAAACTGCAGACCCCAGAGAGAAAGGCTTCAACGAGACAAGCGACGACATGATTAGCTGGCAACAGAAGGCTCTGTATCACAGAGGACACTTTGGGTTGCAAGTCAAGCAACACCAGTCAGACTTGCACAAGTAAACTCGAGCCCTTAACAGCTCACACAACTGAACAGTTCATCCAAATAGAGTATCTGCCTTCAGGCATGGCTCCATCCAGGGGCCAAATGCCGTCACCTGCATTAGGGTTGTCTCACCCCTTCCGTCTCTGCTTCTTCAGCATTACCTCCATTCTTGGTCTCACTATCTCTTCACAATGGCAGCTAGGAGTTCCCCATGCTGCATCCTTCCAGCTCCACACCCAATGGCAATGACAGCCCACGTCTCTAACAGTATGCACATGCGCATACACAGGCACACACACATGCATTCATGTACATGTATATACACAGACACACACACATATGCATACATGTACATGTGTCTACACAGACACACAACACATGCTTGCACACACATACTGGAGTTGAGTTTTGCTGGCTGGAATTGGCCTGACTTGGGCCACATTCTGATTTCTAGACCAACTGTGTTGGAAAGATACCAGTTGGCCAACCTCAGCCGTAGGTACCACTGTGGAGTCTGGATAGAGTCTACACCATCCAGAGCACATGTGTTAGAGAGAGGTGATTCCCCAAGACAAGCAGCTACCAGAAAGATGAATGGATATCAGGCAGTAGGTACAACAGGTGTCCGCAACAGGCTGGCTTCCTGCCTGGCCCCCAGGGGTGGCAGGGGCAGGTCTTCTCCTCCTGCCCAGAAGCCACAAAGGGCCTCCTCAGACCTGCCAGGCAGGGTCCCTGAAGCCCCAACCCTCCGTGCTAAGGGGACCGACACTTTACCCTGCCACCTCCTAGGTCTGACTGATAGAAATTAGACACCATGATCACATGACAAATGCCAACCAAATATCAGCTTGGAAAACAAATTATTATATTGTTATAGCTACTATTACTATATTAAATATAACCAAATATGTGCTTCATATTGCCCAAAATGCAGGGCTCTCGGCCATGGCCACATGAGGGAACATGGTTCACCCCTGGCTGTAATAAGGGTCTAATAACCCTTGCCCCCAATTTAGACCTCAGACCCTGCGCAGAGCAGTCAAGCAGACTGTGAAGCTGCAGCTAGACACTGGCCTGCCCCACACACTGGCAAAAAGAGAGTGGTAGCAGCCGGGCGTGGTGGCACACGCTTGTAATCCCAGTACTTTGGGAGACGGAGACCGGAGGATCCAGGTTCGCGGCCAGCCTCAGCTCTCTCTCTCTCTCTCTCTCTCTCTCTCTCTCTTTACTTAGTGAGGCCCTCCGCAACTTTGTGAGACCCGGTTTCAAAATAAAGTATAAAAAATAAGGCCGGGGGTATAGCGCGGAGGTAGAACGCCCCTGGGTTCAATCCCCGGTACCACAAAAAAAAAAAAAAGAGAGTGGTAGCCATCTTGCTGGGACCCGAGCCCAGGCACTCAGCCCGCGTGAGCTGGGAACCAGGAGCGCGGGTCTGTCCTGCCTGGCCAGGGGGACAGGGTGAGCTACAACAAAAGATCAGAGCCCATTGCCCACTGCCGAAGGCCATGACCACCCAGAGTAAGAGAGGCCAGTGAAGGCCAGCCCCCCTGTGAAAAGATTAAGCTAAATAACTTAGGAAGGAACCCTTTAGATACCCACACGACTCAAGATAACAACAATGGAGGAAGGCAGCATGGGGACAGAGTTGCACGGCGCGAGGCTTGCCGGGAGAAGTTCTTCCAGTAATGTTTGACTGCTATTTCAAATTAACTTGAGTGAAAAATAAAAGGACCCTCTCCTTTTGCTCCCTCCCCTCCTCTCCCTGCTGGGCCGACGCCATGGCGGAAGCAGCAGAAGGTTCCTCAGGCCCAGCGGGCTTGTTGCTAACAGCTACCAGCCCTTCGATCTCCAGGCATTGGGTTCAGCCCTAGCTGGCGGCTGATGGGCTTCTCCGGCATGAAGGGCTGAGACTGGAAGGTCCCCCAGAGATGCTGCTCAAACTCCTGGGGGGACTGACACGGCCAGATGTGTGGCCCCTGGGGGCTGGTTGGAGACCAGGAAGACGAGGCCCAGGAAGCCGGCCTGCCACCCTGGCAGACCCCAGCCCTACCTTTCCATTCCTGAGCATTGGCAGGGACCCCTGAGTCATTCCTCTGAGACACAGGACCTGTCCCTCGTGCAAACCACTGACTTCTTTTACCCCTTGCTGGAAGACCCCTACGTGATGACCGTGTGTACCAACGTGCTGAGTGACCTCTGCACCGTGTGCATTACCGAATGTGACAACATGTCGATGTTGCTCGGTGTCAGCCAGAGCATGAGTGAGGAGGAACGAGAACAGGTAACGCCACTCCTGGCCAAAAGCTTTCGGGATGCTGGTGAGGAGGGAGCAACTGCAATGACAGGAGGACAAACTGGTCCACCCTTATATTATCATCGGTGAGGTTGCCACCGTGGTGTGTCAGCCAAATGGATTCATAATGCCTGACAATGCAGCTGTAGGGGATAGGATTGTGGTAACCAAACCCTTAGGCACCCAAGTTGCTGCCAATGCCCACCAATGGCTGAAAGATGGGATAAGTTAAAGATGGTGGTCTCCAGAGAAGAGGTAGAGCCGGCCTGTCAGGAAGCCATGTTCAATATGGCTACCCTAAATAGAACCACAGCTGGATTAATGCACATGTTTAATGCCCATGCAGCCACAGGTATCACAGGCTTTGGCATTTTAGGATACTCTCAGAACCTCACAAAACAGCAAAGAAACGAAGTGTCTTTTGTCATTCATAATCTGCCAATCATTGCCAAGATGGCTGCCATCAGCAAGGCCAGCGGAAGGTTTGGACTCCTTTAAGGAACTTCAGCTGAAACCTCTGAGGAATTACTAACTTGTCTGCCTGGAGAGCAGGTGGCACGATTTTGTTCTGAAATCAAATCCTCCAAGTGCGGACAGGGTAACCAAGCATGGATCGTCGGCATTGTGGAAAAGGAAAACCGGACAGCCTGTATCATTGACAAACCTCACGTTACTGAGGTTCTACCTCATGGGGCCACCGCTACTACTGTTGCTCCAACCATTCCAGCGCCTCCTCTGAGCCTAGTCCGTGAACTGGAGTATCAGAAGTTGTTAGAAACTTTGAGCCTTTGTGTACAATCATGGACGATTTTCAAGGGTTGATTTTAAGAAACTTCCAAAGAAGGCTGCCGGCATAGTGATACCAGCTGCTCTCTCTCAGGGTTTGGATCAGCCCATCAAAACTGCCTATAATTACATTCCAAGGCCAGAAGTAACATTTTGAACTTTGGGGGAACGTGTGTTCATCTTTCGGGTCGACAAGTTGGCAAAAACCTGTTTCCTCTTACCAAAGCAAAGATGAGCCTGTTCCAGTTTGAGGGATTTTTTCTTTGCCCTGAATTAATTCGTTTCTGCACAGGGAGTGAGATTATTAAAATTACATACTCAAAAAGTAAATCTGCAAAATGAAAAAAAAATTAGAAGCAAATGAGTTTGGAACAAAACTGTTGCTAAATCTAAGTTGTTAAGAGAGATCTTGTGATGCAATGTCAAATTCTTTATTAGATTTTTCTAAGGAATTGACACTTTCCTAATTTGGACAGGAATTGAGCAGTTTGTCCAATGACTGGGAAAGGAGGACCTGCAACCCTCAGACTTGGCCTCTGTTAATGACATCTCTCCCTCTAGACCCCATTAAGGATTCAGAGAGGCAGAGAAAGCCCCAGAGGCCAGGCCTTGGTGGTCATTAAGAGGTTAAATCTTGTGCTGAAAATTCCTGGTGACTTAATTAATAAAGAGTAATTTCTTAGAGTTAAATAAAAGTGACTTTGTTCCAAAAAAAAAGATAACAACAATGAAACCGCAGTTGTATCTTAAAGTCACATTTCTTTCCGTAGAAACTCCTATCTAATTTTTTTTATGGGTGCATTGTAATTATGCATCATAGTGAGGTTCACAGTGATAGAAACATGCACGCACCCAGCATCTGTGTTTCTCTCTGGGTCTCATCCTGTTCCCTCCCTCTCCCCATACATATTTTTTTTTTTTTTTTGCGGTACCGGGGATTGAACGCAGGGGCATTCTACCTCTGCGCTACACCCCCGGCCCTATTTTTTTATACTTTATTTTGAAACCGGGTCTCACAAAGTTGCGGAGGGCCTCACTAGGTAGAGAGAGAGAGAGAGAGAGAGAGAGAGAGAGACAGGGAGAAAGAGAGAGAGAGAGAGAGAGAGAGCTGAGGCTGGCTGCGAACCCGGATCCTCTGGTCTCCACCTCCCAAAGTACTGGGATTACAAGCGTGCGCCACCACGCCCGGCCCCATACATAATATTAACAATGATATTGATAACTTCATATATGAACATAGGATTATTTGAACTGTTTCCACCATCAAATCTCCCCACCTCCCTCCCCAAATCCCCTTCTTCTATTCTCTAGTGTCTCCCCCTATTTATCTGAAGCCCTCTTTGTTTCCCCGTTTCTCTCTACCCTTCACATTTTTTTGTGTGTGGTACCGGGGATTGAACCCAGGGGTGTTCTACCTCCACGCTACACCCCCGGCCCTATTTTTTATACTCTATTTTGAAACCGGGTCTCACAAAGTTGTGGAGGGCCACACTAGGTAGAGCGAGAGAGAGAGAGAGAGACAGGGAGAGAGAGAGAGAGAGAGCTGAGGCTGGCTGCGAACCCGGATCCTGGGGTCTCCGCCTCCCAAAGTACTGGGATTCCAAGCATGCGCCACTACGCCCGGCTACCCTTCACATTTGAGTAGAAACCTATGACCCTTTACTTTCTGTGACTGGCTAACCTCACTTGGCATAATATTCTCAGGTCCATCCATTTTCCTGCAAATGACATAATTTTGTTCTTCTTTATGGCTGGGTAAAATTCTATTGTGTGTATACACCATCATTTTGTAACCCATTCATCTGTTGACAGACACCTAGGCTGGTTCCGTAGCTTGGCTATTATAAATTGTGCTGCTATAAACATGGATCATAGCTAATTTTTTAAAGAATGCATAAGTTATTGGAGGAATGGGACTCTGTGTGCATACTTTGCTGTAAAAATTATACCTAGTGTTAGTTCAGATGCAAGGTCCAGCTGAAGCCCTGCTGTACCCCTGCTGGGCCACGGAGGAGGCCCTGACCTGCGGGCCACACCACAGACACTCAGGAGAGAAAGCAATCCCTCAGCAGGGTGAGATATCAGGGCCCTGTTCACACTGCCCTCCATTTCACACTTAATTTCTTCCTACTCTGAAATCCTATTCAAAATATTGCCTAGCGAGAAAACCATTCCTGCTTCTACCAGTAATAGCCAACAGCCCATCATCCCCCCCAAAGCCCACCACAGAATGAAGGCATGCCTGCCCTTGTGGGGAGTCAGTTGGTGCCCCATTATTGCTGGTATAGACAACGACTATTTGCCTATCACTGTGGAACCGATCCACATCAGTGACATTTGTGCCACTGCTAGCCCCGGGGGACTAGGTTTCTGGGTGGCCTTCTCCCTAGAAGATATTCATTCATTCATTCATTCATTCATTCAACCAACTAGTATTTAGTGGATGCCTACTGAGTGCCAGGCACTGCTGTAGACACAAAGGACAGAGAAATTAACAAAATAGACCAAAATCCATGCCCTCACAACTTGCAGGAGACAGAAAATAAGCAAGATAAATCAGTGCAAGTTATAGTATGAGGAAAGATAAGTGCTAAGAAGAAAAAAATTAATCAGGAGAAAGGAACATGTGTTGGGAGGTAAAAATTTAGATAAGGGGGCCAGAAAAGGTGGCATTTGAGAAAGACCTGGACGAAGAAGGGACGTTTGCCACGTGGCTCTGGGGGAGGAGCATTCCAGGCAGAGTGAAGAGCCGGTGCAAAGGAAACAATCAAGAACCTCAACAGAGAGCCGACAGAATGGGAGAAGATTTTTGCCAGCTACCCCTCTGATAGAGGACTAATATCTAGAATATACAGAGAACTTAAAAAAATCACCACTAAAAAATCAAATAACCCAATCAAAAAATGGGCAAGTGAACTAAATAGACACTTTACAGAAGAAGAAATACAAATGGCCCATAAATGTATGAAAAAATGTTCAACATCATTAGCAATCAGAGAGATGCAAATCAAAACTACCCTGAGATTTCACCTAACCCCAATAAGAATGGCAAACATTAAAAACACAAACAATAACAAATGCTGGTGAGGATATGGAGAAGCAGGAACTCTACTACGCTGCTGGTGAGAGTGCAAATTAGTGCAACCACTTTGGAAAACAGTGTGGAGGATCCTCAGAAGAATAGGAATGAACCTACCGTATGACCCAGCAATACCACTTCTAGGCATCTACCCAAAAGATCAGAAACCAAACTACCAGACAAATGCATGTGTGTCTATGTTTATAGCTGCACAATTCACAATCGCCAAACTTTGGAACCAGTCAAGGTGTCCATCAACAGATGAATGGATTACAAAACTATGGGATATGTACACAATGGAATTTTATGCAGCCATAAAGAAGAACAAAATTACATCATTTGTAGGGAAATGGAAAGAATTAGAGAACATTATGCTAAGTGAGATTAGTCAGGCACAAAGAGTGAAAAGTCGGATGTCCGCCTTAATATGTGGAAGCTAGAGAAGAGGAGATTTAGAAGGGACGCCAGACAAAGATGAAAACTTTAGATGAACAAAGAAGATGACCTAACTGAGGGAGTTGGGAGGGGGATGGAGGGAAACACACTAAAGCGCATGAGGTATATATCCAAACTTATAAAACTCAAATCACTGTGCAAAGCACTAAAGGGAGGGAACGGGGAGGGAATGGGGCGGGATTTGAGGGAGGGCTAAATGGGCAATGTGTGCGTGTATGACTCTTCTAACCTGACACCTATCAAATGTATAATTACAATGCACCAATAAACGGATATAAATATTTAAAAAAAAAGATCCTGAGGTGGGAGCTTGCCAGAGATGTTCAGAGAACATTGGGAATGAGCGGGTAACCCACCAGATCATGTAGGGCCTCATATCCATGGTAAGGAGTTTGGCATTGCTCGGAGCGGGACGGGGAGTCATCGGAGAGTTTTGAGCTAAGGGGTGATGCAGTTTCACAGAGCCGCCCTGACTGTCAGGCTGGGAATAAGAGGAAGGGTCAAGGGTGGAGGCAACTAGGGAGATGTCCCCTCGGTGGCTGTCGCCATACTCTAGGTAAGGCTGGAGGTGGTGAGGTGGGGCCACATTCAGAATCTGTTTCAAAACTAGAGCCGCAGAGTCACAGCCAGACCGGATGTATGGTGTCGGAGAAGTGGCAGGGACGGCGACAGAGCCGTTTGGTCTGAGCAGTGGGAGGACGGGAGTTTCCATCTGCTAAGAAGGGAAGGACCGGAGGAGGAGCCAGTTCGGGAAGGACCATCAGGAGCTCCGTTTTGGACAGGCGTGGACATCCCGGCGAGATATGCAAATGGGCAGTTGGGTGTCTGAGCGATGAGGTTAAGGGCGTGGGCTGAGCCCAATTTATTTGAGTTCTCAGCACAGAGATTTATTTTTAAACCTCTGAAAATGGACAAGATTCCCCAGGGAATGAGAGCTGAGTCAACCAACTCAGAGACTGCTGACTCCCTGCCAGGCCCCGTGATGGATGCTTGACACACAGATGTGAGACTCACCTTCCTGTGCACAGGCAGGAGGTCGGGACAGAGCCTTGGCAGGAATAGTAAGTTCCTGGCGAGAGACAGGGAGGTGGGAGACAGGTCTCCAATACAGGGCCCGGGAAGGCCGACCTGAGAGCTACCGGAAGACTGCACTCGCATCAATGTCACGGCCAGGATCGCTTTATCAGCAGTCAGAATTTGGGACATGTAGCGGGGCCTGGTAGTGCATGCCGGTAATCCCAGTACTTGGGAGACTGAGACAGGAAGGATCTCAGGTTCAAAACCAGCCTCAGCAACTTAGTGAGACTCTCAGCAGCCTAGTGAAACCCTGTTTCAAAATAAAATCAGTCTGGGAAGTGTAGCTTGGAGGTAGAATGTCCCGGCGCCACAAAAAAAGGATGGATGGAAGGAAGGAAGGAAGGAAGGAAGGAAGGAAGGAAGGAAGGAAGAAGGGAGGGAGGGAGGGAGGGAGGGAAAAGCATTTGGGACATGTGACATATATCCAGGCTGGGGGATTGTGGTCAATGTACTTATATGAAACAAACTTTACGTGGCACAGGAGCCCATCAATTTCTGAGTCTGTTACTTTGTTCATGGCAAATCACTTCCCTGAAGATGTGTTTACCCATAGCAGGGCCAAGATAAGACTGGAGGAAGAGGGAGGGGAGCTTGAAGTGCATCTATAGTTGCCTGGCGTGGTAGCGCACACCTGTAATCCCAGTACTTGGGAAGCTGAGACAGGAGGATTGCAGGTTCAAGGACAGCCTCAGCAATGTAGCATGACCCTGTTTCAAAACAAAAAATAAAAAGGGCTGGGGGTGTAACTCAGAGTTAGAATGCCCCTGGGCTCAATCTCTAGTACCCCAAAAAAGGAGGGGATCGTTAGTACCATATTGTTTTAACCGCCAAGCTGCTTCCAGTAAGAGGCATGAATATCTCTATTTTATATCCACATATAATATCTCCACAAGTGAAGAGTCAGAGAGTTGTGTATCAAGTCCAAAGTCGCCCAACCCAAATGCAAGGAGCAGGGATTTGAACCCAGGCCCACGATGCCTCCCAAATGAAGCATTTCCCAGCAAACATTTCCCTACCTGCCAAGCGCACACAGTGGGCAGGGCATCCGATTAAGCAAGCTAAGTGCTTCTCACGCCTCGGCCACCATTGCCCTTCCCCTTGACATGCTGTGGGTGGAATTTAAATATTGTCTCTCAAATCGATGCTCGTTTTATTAGCAGGAAGCATTTAGAATGAGCCATTATACCCTCACAGAGGCTTTTTTATTATCGGTCCTTAATAAATGTTTGATGCCCAAAATGGTTATGAGCCCACCGTGTCGGGACGGTCCTCATCTGCTCCCTCCTCTGCAGTCTCCGCCATGAAATTAGCTGGAGTGTTCCTTAACAAACTTATTTATCCTACTTTTAAATGGCATGGCACCAGAAAAGTAAAATAAGCGTATCAGAGGAACTGCAGAAAGCTGTTTAATGATAGCGAAGTTAAATTGAAAGAGCGGTCCTTCCCACTGGCTTGTTATCATGAACCAGGTTGCTAAGCAAGACAGTTAATGGCATGGCCAAGGTTGGAGTCCTGAATGCAAACTTATTTATTCATCTAGAAGAGGATTATGTCTTGAGCTCCCCACACGTCTCACCCCAGCTGGATTGGTGACATGTATTTGCCCATCTCTATTTCGCTCCACGCAGTTCCGTGCGTGTGTCCTGTTCCCTGGCTTTAGCCATGCAGGGGGTGGGCCTTGGTTACCGAATGGGAGCTCCCAGGAGAGGAAAGAGGAGGTTCCACCAGGCTGGCAGAGCTACACGGGCTGAAGGTGGCAACAAGAGGTAACAATATGCCGGGTCATGTTGTAGTCAGGCCACCTGGATCCGTCACCATGTGCCAGGTGGCAGGACAGTTGGCAAGGTGAAGCCATTAAAGTAGGGGACCAAACCGTCACAGTGGGAACCAAGCCATTACAGTGGGGAAGTCGACAGTGTCCAGGGGGCCAGATTCTGGGTCCAGATGACAGACAAGTAGGAACAGATAACCTATTGCTCGATAGTCACTATGCGCTGGGCACAGGACAGATACATGTGTTGATTCATTGGCCCATACAACAGCCCTGTGAGGGCACTTCTTTTTATTTATTTATTTATTTTTTGCAGTACCGGGGATTGAACCCAGGGGCGTTCTACCTCTGCGCTACGCCCCCGGCCCTGTTTTTTATACTTTATTTTGAAACCCGGTCTCACGAAGTTGCGGAGGGCCTCACTAGGTAGAGAGAGAGAGAGAGAGAGAGAGAGAGGAGAGAGAGAGAGACAGGGAGAGAGCGAGCGAGCTGAGGCTGGCCACGAACCCGGATCCTCCGGTCTCCGCCTCCAAAGTACTGGGATTACAAGCGTGCACCACCACACCCGGCCTGTGAGGTCACTTCTAATATCATTGTCATTTACAGATGAGGAAACCCAGGACCAAGAGGTTAAGCAATGTTCCTAGGGTCCAGGCTCCCGCTCTAACATTTTTAGGGCCTGGGGCAATAGTACCAATAGATGCCCATATAACACATGTCTAAATATGTATGTTATGAATCCAACCAACAAATTGGTAGATAAAAACACTCTGTCATTCTACTTGACAAATATATACCTTTCTAATGACTGCAAAGCTTGATTGGAACTCAGAATTTTCATACTCCTTGGGGTTCCAGATCAGAACTGGTGGTCTTGGGGTCCTGCCCGAGAGTGGCACGAACTGACAGGGAAGTAAGTGTCGCGGCCCGAACAAACTACACCACGGGCCGGGAGACAAGTCAAGCAAGATCTCGTTTATTAGAAAGCCAATCGCACTTTTAAAGTAAAGGCCATAAAGGAAACTCCCAGGCTATAGGGTGTGGCCCAATGGCACGCGACGGTCGGGTCACCACGCCCCCCTGTAACCTATCATAGGCGGAGGCACCTGTTGTCTGTGAGCATGGAAGGAGGTAACTG
>PVJS01041215.1:0-18062 GCA_004027185.1 Glis glis
TAATGGAGAACCCTTAGTGGGGCAAGGGAAGTGGTACAAGGGAAGGGGAAGGGCAAGAAAGAAGTGAATCATTGGAATTACTATCATAAACAATATGTTCATGTGAAAATATACCAACATCATTCTCGGTATTTCATATGGCTGGGGGGTGGCAGGGGGTCACTAAGAGCTGTGTGCATGTATATTAACATCAAATAGATATTCATGTGATGTAAGACTCCAATGCACCAATAAAAGCACGTTAAAAAATAGACACGAACAGGAAGTATTGCCATTGTAACAATATTATATTTTTCAATCCATGGACATGCATGTCATTCTATTTATTTAGGTCTTTTTATGATTTCTCTCAACAATGTTTTAAAGTTTTATCAGTGTAAATCTTTCATTTCATAAATCTACTCTGAAGCATTCTGTTCTTTTTGATATCACTGTAAATAAAATTGCTTTCTTAGTTTAATTTTTGATACTTTAATTGCTGCTGTATAAAATACAATTGATTTCTTTCTATTGATTTTCTTATATCCTGCAGCATTTCTGAAGTGATTTATTAGTTCTAATACATTTTCAGTGTATGACTTGGGATTTTCTATATACAATGATCATGTCATCTGCAATTAGAGATAATTTTATTCTTCCTTTCCAGTACAGGTGCCATTTCTTTCTTCCTTCGTCTCCACCCACCCCACTTTGGTCTATTTGCCATGAAGAGAACCCAGCATAATGTGAATAGACAGGCCAAGAGTGAACATTCTTGTCTTGTTCCTGATCTTACGGAAAATCATTCAGTCCTTCACCATTAAATGTGCTCTTAATGCAGTTTCTTTTTTATAGATATTCTTTATCATACTAAGGAAGTTCCTTTGTATTCTTACTTTGTTAATTGTTTGCTTTTTAATTATGAAGGGGTGTTGAATTTTGTTTAGTGACTTCCTGTATCTATTGAAATTACATGGTTTACATCCTTTAGTTAATTGATATCATGTATTACATTAATTGATTTGTTTGGATGTTAAACCAATCTTGCTTCCCTGTGTTTTTTATTTCCACATAGATGTGAATTTCCAATTTTCTTTCTGTTTTATAATTTCTAATTTCTTCCTGTTGCATTCAGCAAACCTATTTGGCATGGATTCAATCATCATGAAGGTATTGATGATTATTTTAAGACCAAGCACGTGGTCTATCCTGAGAATGTTTCATGTGCTTTTAAGAAGGATGTGTAAACTCTTGTTATTGGGTAAAGAGTTCTGTAATGTCAATAAGTCTATTGGGTGTACAGTGTTAAGTCTTATATCTCCTTGCTGACTGGCCTTCTGCCTGTTATTTGATCCATTATTGAAAGAGAGTGTGGAAAACAACTATTTTGGTTGGGTTATCTGTTTTTCTTTTCAGTTTTGTCAGTGTTCATCTATTTTGTGGCTCAGTTGTTAAATACTCATACATTTATAGTTGTTATATCTTCCTGATAGATTCATCCTCTTAGCACTATAAAATTTTCATCTTTATACTAGTAACATTTTTGTGTTAAATTCTGTGTTGTTTGATATGATATTAGTACAGCTGCTCTACATTATTGCTGATGTTTACGTGTATATCACTCTCATTTTCCCTTTAACATGTTTGTATCTGATTGCAATATGCGTCTTATTTAGACATTATAGTTGAGTTTTTTCCCATATTCTGACAAGCGCTGTTTTTTGTTCAATTAATACTCATTTAATGTTGTTATTGGAATAGTTGAAAATGTCTGCCATTTTATTTTTATTTCTATCTCATGTTTTTGTTACTGTATTCCTAATCTACTGCTCAGATTTTACACTAAGTGAATACTTGGTAGTTCAACATTTCACTTCCTTTAATAATTTTTTACTATATTTTGCTTTAATTTTGGTACTGGGAATTGAAACCAGGGACATTCTACCCCCAAGCTACAGCCCTTTTCTACTTTTTATTTTGAAACAGGGTCTTGCTAAATTGATGAGAGCCTCACTAAGTTGCTGAGGCTGGCCTCAAACCTGCAATCCTCCTGTCTTAGCCTCCCAAGTATTGGGATTATAGGCATGTGTCACCACAGTCAGCACCTGTGGGTGAAATTTCCCATTTTCTTACTCCAATACAAATTTGTACCTATACTCATCCATTGTGCAATTATTGTAAAATGTACTACTTTCTTTATGTTATCTGTCTAACATACAATTATATATGTATATATATATATATATATATATATATATATACAATTTCATTATATATGTTTATGCAATTCCTTTTTAAATCAGAAGAAGAAAAGAGTTGAAATATTCATTTGTGCTGGCTTATTTTTATAATTCCACAAGTAATTTTACTGATACGATGTGTTTTTTAAATAGACTTGAATCACTGCAGCCACATGTTTTCATCCTAGAAAATGTTCTCTAGTATTTCTTTTATGGTGGGAGTGCTAACCACAAATTCTCAAGTTGTTTTTTTTTGTATCTGGAAAAGTTTTAATTTCTCCTTCAGTTTTTGAAGGGTAGTTTTACTGGATGTAGAATTTTTGTTTGAATGGTTGTTTGTCCTCCAATATCTTGAATATCATCCCAGCGTCTTATGGCCTCCATGGATTCTGATAAGAAATCAGCTGTTAATCTTACTAAGGTTAAATTGTGTATGATCAGTTGCTTTTCTCTTGTTAATTTGTAGATTCTCTCTTTATCTTTGCCTTTTGAAAGTTAAGTTACAATGTGTCTCAGTGTTTCAGTCAGTATTCTCACTGTTATAAATCAAAACAACTGACCACCACAATTTAGACAAAAGAAGATTTGCTCATATTCTTGGAGACTTCAAGGGTTAAATCCATGGCAGGCCTGGTTACATTGCCAAAGCTCAGGGCATGGTGGCAGGAGGCAGAGAGAGGGAGAGAGCAAGGCTCTGCTCTCACATCACGGAGGCCAGAAGCAAGAGACAGAGCAAGGGGAGGAGGGACCATATATAATCCCCAAGACCACACCTCAAGGGATTCCTCCTAAGCAACCAAGCCTCTCCTTCAACATGACTGCCTTGCTTTCATGAGGTCTAAGAGGACATTCTAAATACAAATCATAACATTCAGTGTCAGCTTCTTTGAGTTTATCTTACCTGCAGTTCACTTGAGGTTCATAGAAATCTAGTGTTTTTTTTTTCTATCAAATTTGACACATTTCTTGCTATTACTTTCTCAAATACTCTTTCTGCCTAATTATCTATCTACTCTTCTTCTTGAACTTCCATTATACATACTTAATACACTTGATGGAGTCCCACATTTTTTAAGACTCTGTTTGTTCTTCTTTTTCTTTTTTCTTTCTGTTCCTTGGACTATCTTCAACTGGCCCATTCACAAACTTATTGATGCTATCTTCTGCTTGCTCAAACTTGCTATTTGAAACCCCCTGAATCTCCACTTAAGTTACTGTAACTTTCAATTCCAAAACTTCTATCTGACCCTCTTTTAGATCTTTATTGATGTTCTTTATTTGGTGAAGCATAGTACTCATTTTGAGTTCTTTATGCATGCTTTCCTTGATCTCTTTCAATGCATTTTAAATTATCAATTTAAATCTTTTAGTTAGCCCAATGTCTAGACTTCTTCAGGGAAAGCTTCCTTTAATTGCTTTTTTTTCCTGTGTATGGGCCATACTTTTAAAACTTCATCTTTATATCCTGTAATTTGGTGTTGAAAACTGGACATTTTTATATTATAGCATGGTAACTTTTTCCCCTTTCCAGGGTCACATTATTGTGTTGTTGCTTGTTGTAATAGTTGTTTGCTTAGTGACCTTTCTTAATTCTGTAAAGTCTGTATCGTTTGACATGCACATCCTCTGCAGACTGTTTTTCATAGCTTAGTGACCTGCTGCTGATCGAAGAGAGATGTCTTAAATGCCTAGACACAAAATATCAGGCTTTGCAAATGGGCTCTGTTTGTATGTTGGAGCACATATTTGGCCCAATGCCAGGTGATTTGCAATCCTGCTTTGGTGTTCACTTTTGGTTTGTGCAGGGCCTGAAGATCAGACAAAGGTGAAATTTTGGAGTCTCTCGGGGCCTTTCTGCATGGCACCAGCCCTGAGCATATGGGTGACTGTCTAGATCTCCAGAATATGCAACAGTTGTTCAATACCCTTATTCCCACAAAGCCTCTCATTCTCCAACCTTTCCTCTTGAGATTTTGATTAGTCTAGTTTTTGCCCATTGTCCCAGGGAGCTTCAAGTAGTATATTTGCCTCCAGTGTTTTTAACAGATGTCCCCCCTGGATAGCTGCTTCAGGACTAGGAGTGTCAGTTAAGGTGAGATAGAGACAAGCCCTGTGGGCCAGTCTTCTAGGGACCCCTAGGCAGGTCGACCAGCCATTTCTTTGTGGTGTAGCTCAGTGCTGCTCTCTCTGGACCTGGTACTTGTACAAAAGCTGTGAACTCTTTTCCTCAGGGTCACTGCCAAGCTGAGAAGCAGGAGCTGGGACCAGGGGAAATTAGAACACCATGGAGCTTGCTGCTCCTACTGAGATTCAGATGGCTTTTCGCGCTGAAGCGTTCCCCTGATTGCTACAGGCTTTTGTTTAGCTCCCAGAGTTCTGAAATTCAATCCTGAGAGTTGTGAAGCTCTTTCGTTGCCTTTTTGGTACAATGCAGTTTGGAGTTTCCACTCTGCCATCTTTTCTAGCATCTCATAACCAAATTTTGATTGCATTAATTTTTCTGTATTTTGTATTTCCCCCTAGTTTATTGACTTCAGCTCATTTCTTTTCTTTATTTCTTAAAATGTTTTTTGGTGCTAGTGATTGAAGCCAGGTGCATTCTACCTCTGAGCTATACCCTCAGCTCTTTTCGATTTTTATTTTTGCAACAAGGTCTTGCCAAGTTGCTGAGGATGGCCTTGAACCTGCAATCCTCCTGTCTCAGCCTCCCAAGCACTGGGATTATAGGCATGTGCCCCCACACCTAGCTTTCAGTTCATTTCTTTATTATTTCCTTCCTTCTATTCTTTTTCTGGATTTGGTTTAATTTTCTTTTTTATATCCTTAAGATCTTTTTTTTCACTTTTACAACTGTTTTATGGAGTGTTTCGTTTCCAGAGAAATTTGATGATGTGTGGACTGTTCTACAAGTGTAGAGTTAAAATGTTTAATATGTTTATGAAACCATGAACATTTCCTAAATTATAAGGATGGCAAATAGTTTTTCAACCTAATTTCTTTCCACTCTTCTTGCTCATAAGATGTCAATCAAGAATAATCAAGGACCACAGCAGCAAAGTGATTATAAATGTTGTCATCTGCAGTGATGAATTCTCTTTTTTAAACTTTTTAATATACTTTTATTGGTGCATTGTAGTCTCACATCATAATATAGTTCACAATGATAGGGACATAGAAGCACACAGCACTTGGTGACCTTGCTCCCTCCCTACTCCCTCCCCTTCCCCATACATACTATTGAGATTGACATTATGACATATGTACATAATGTCAGATTAAAATTTAGATCTTTAACTTTTCAACCTTTCTCCCTTCCTAATGTATGTATTTAGGACTATGAATTTCCCACTAAACCATATTATAGGAGCTTTGATTTGTTGTATCATTTATTATCTGTTAACTAGCAAAGTTTTAGCAGGAATAAAGACAGAACTAATGAAATATTTGATGACTCTCAAATAACACACAAGAGGAGAAACAACGAGTATAAAACAACTGAGTGAAGTTGGAAATAAAGAGTGAGACGACAGATATAAACCAGCTGTCTCGGTCATTACACAATATATGAATTGCCTCAGTGTTTCAAGGAGGTAGAAACTGAGGTTGTCAGACAGGAAACAGAACCAGACGATGCATATAAGAGCCACTCCCCTGCAAACATTAACCAAAGGGAAGTGTATGTGGCTGCACTGACATCATACAAAGAGAATTGTAAGACGTCAAGCATCACTGGAAATAAAGACATCTCATAATGCCAAATGAGGTGATCACGCAGGAAGGTATTGCAATCTTAAATGTGTATGTACCCCAAGACCACAGAGTATATAAGTCAATGACTGAAGCAGCAAAAGACAGAAGAGCAACCCATGGCCAATGCGGGAGACATTAACAAGCTCTCTCCATAATTAATAAGATAAAACATCAAGAGGATCTACATCTGGACAGAACAAATAATCAAAGGTGATATTTACATATGGAAACCATTGCACCCAATAAAAGAATGCACATTTACAAAGCTTGACCACACGGTGGCTCGACAAGTGTCACAGAATCAAAAGAATTTAAAGAAGAGCCTCTGACTGCCTTGGAATTAAGCTGGGAATCAGAAGAAAATCCCCGGCTGCTTAGAAATTAAGCCACTTGCCTCTAAATAATCTATGAGTCACAAAGAAGTCACACTTGACATCATGACATAGTTTGAACTGAACCATAAACTGGCACAGGTGGCCTTTTCTCCCCAGCATCCATCAAACTCAGGCTTGACCTTCCCAGAGGTTGGTCTCAAGGAGCCCACTGCAGCATAAGCATCCATGGATGCTCCCATCCACTCCCACCCCCACAGGCTAACTCTTTAAACATCATCCCCTCCCCACCATTGCAGCCATGAACATGGACCATGAATCTCCCCAGATCCAGCAGCCGCCCTGCACCAGTGTGCTCAGGAAAGCTTTGCTGGTAACACATACCTGTCACGAGCCCTTTGGCTCTCCTTGCTAGGCAGCTCTTTGCAAAGTAGGAAATGCTACTTTATCCTCAGCAAGGAGAAGAGTTTGAAGCTTAGAGGTCTCTTCTCTCTGTGGTGATTCATCCTTCCCTGCCCTTTTGAATCATCCCCTCAGAGATGCTCGGATACCCTTGACATCCAAAGGACAGGCTTCTTGGAAATGCAAGTTTAATTTCAATTACGAGATTCGTGGTCCTCTTCAACGTACCCTCGAGCGGCACACTTAGCATGAAAGGCTGTTTAATTGCCAGTAAATAGTGGAATAATCTTTGGAAACAATGTAGCAAACATAATTAATTGAAATAATCTCAATGTGTTTCATGTGGTAATAACCACTTATGTAAGATTAACACCGCAGAAAGAAAAGACAGGAGAGCCTTGGTGGCATGTGAAGTGGGAGGGGCTTTGCAGTAAATCCTTCTGTGACTCCCTTACAGGTCATATTTTTTGTTTCCTTGTGTATTTTATTTTCAGCATAATGAAACAATGATGTATTACCTTATAAATTGACAGTGGAACTGAATAATTGGCAAGTGTACCTATTAGTGCTTTGAGTTGAATGCATAAAACCAAATTTTGAGAGCTGAGGTGTAATGCAACCCTTAAGAGGAAAATGTTTTTCCTTTCACAAGAGCCTAGAAAACTGCACATTCATTCATTCCTCATTCATTCATTCATTTATCTAGTGATTCAGTATTTCATTGAATCAATGATTATGCCCAGAGTTAATGGTTTTATCGGACCTTACCTCAACTTCTTCTGAACTCAGAATTTGTACCTAAGGTAAGGTACAAATTATGAAGAAATTATTATTAAGAAAATAACAAATTATTATGAATAAAATAACCCAATAATTGGTAACACCTACTCCGTGCCCGATGCTCTGTCATATATCCTCTTTTCCAACTTTTGACAACTGTGAGTAAGGAGTGTCCTCTGTATCAGATAGCTCTGAAGCCCAAGCTGTTTCTAAGGGGCGAGCTGACAGCACAGCCTCCCAGAGTCTGGTTCCAGCTCCGTCCTCTGCACCAGGTGCAGCTAACTCAGACTCCCCTGGGCTGTAGGTTTGAGGAGTGTCAGGGAGAAAGCTTTGGTTGTAGCAGGGTTTGTTTAAGTTTAATCAGGCAGGGGAAGATAACAGACATGGAGACAACTGGCGTTGGAAGATTTGCAACTTACAGTTCCCAAGAGGAGAGAGCGTGCCACATGCGCAGACCACACGGGGACGCTCTGGGACTGGTCCCCAGGCAAAAGGAGGGAGGAGGAAGCCTGGCCCAGGGACTTGGTTGTGTTTTCCATAGGAAGGAATGGGTGAGGCAGGGTGGGTGAGTTTGGATGAACTTAGGACTGGGTAGTTTGAATAATTTTGAAGACTCTGGGCTAAAAGGATGATCACGAGTTGTCTAATTAATGCCTGGCTCTGGGGTGATTTCAGGCAGGAGAAATAATGACTTGGTGTGTAAAAGTCACAGAGAGGGTGGCTAAGGGTTGCTATTTGGATGGGTGGTTTGGATCTGAAAGCTCGCTCATAGGCAGATCTCTTGATCTCCATGAATTAGCCCTGGGAGAGGCAATCTTTTTCCAGGATTAGCAAGGGCCTAAAGATGTCAGAGCCACAGAAAGCACTGAAAACAAATAACAGAGCTGATACAGAGAAATCTATCATTTCTTCTTGAATTGTGAAGAAACCAGAACTTTCCATCCAAGGAATTTTTTAAGAAGCAAAGGCCTGGAGTTGGAGAACAACCCTGCTTTGTTTGGGAGTGGGTTGCAGATGGCTCAGCCATGAAGGACATCCTCTCCCCCATTTGCATGAAAAAGAGTGGGCATCTCTCCAGTCACCTTCCAGGACCAATCAGTGAACTATCCTGAATGGGTTTCCCAAACTTGAGACAAGGACTCCAGGGCAGGCAGCTTATTTGGGAGGTGATCCCAGAAGAAAGAAAGAAAAGTGAAAGAGGAAAGGGAGAAAGTCCACCAAAAGATGCACCTAAGAGAGGGCTGGTCCTGCTCAGAGGAGCCATGTGCAGCCTGCTGCAGGTTTGCTACCCATCCATGGTGGGGACACCCACCTTTGCAGCCCCTGCTCCCATTCACCACCCTTTGTGGCTGTCCCAGGAAGTGGGAGGTGGGCATTGATGTCTCCATTCCTGGGCCTGACCTGCAGCAGGAGGGAAGCTCCCAGGATGTAGAGGAAGCTGGCAGGCAGAGAAGACCAGAGGTACAGGCATTGGAGGAGAGACGCTGCTTCAGGGGAGTAGGTGGGCTGAGACCATGGTGGGAGGGATCCATGGGTCTGGTAGAGCTGCCAGGGAAGAACATGGCTATCTCTGTTTCATTCTCATTCATCCAGGAGATCAAGTTATGATACTTGTTTTTCTGTCCAGTCTCAAGACCAAGAATTGATCTGTTTCTCCTGAGCATTTGACTGAATGGCGGAACGCTCAGTCCATGTTTCAAATAAAAGAAAAAAGCATAGAACCAAAATGTGCTTTACCGCTACCAAGTGCAGACATGGTTTAAACTTTGTGCTTTCTATTCATTTCTAAGATCCTGTTATAATCTCGCTCTCCTCTCCCAAGCGCAGAGGTTCAGACTGTGCTATTTTATATTCATTTCTAGATCCTCTCGTAATCTTTCTCTCATTGTTCTTTCACCTTGTATTCTGAATTTAAATTCCTGATTTGTTGCTATGTTTCATATAACTTTACAAATCTTTACAAGATGTTGCGAATCTTTTCTTGAACGAAATGCTTCTGTTATTGAGGAATCTTGGTTGCCAGTGTCAGGCACCTAACTCAGGGCAGGGTAAATGAAGAAAAATGAGAATGTTTTGGCTTATATAACTGGAAAGATTAGAAAAACATCTTGCTCCAGGCAGAGTTAGATCCAGGAACTCAAGTGATAGTGTTAATATTCTTTCTCCTTCCCCTCCACCCTCTGTTTTTTTTATAAAGTCTCCCTCTCCATCTCTCAGCTCTCTTCTGCTTTGACTTTATTCTCTGGCAGGCTCATCTCACAGTTTATGAGTCCAGACCACAGTAAAAACAAGGAAAGAAGTCACCTCCTTCCTGATAACACTAGCACATTCCCTTGGGGGGGGCTCTCATAGTTTTTTTCTCATGTCAAATTTCCACCTCTGCGATGGAGTTTTTCATACTAGAGAGACCCTTGAAGTGAGTACCTCATCATAAGGAGGAAAAACAGAAGAGGGAAAAAGTGCTCCACAGACACATGAGTGGCCCCAGCCCATGGTCACAGGAAACACATGACCTGAAAGCTAGATGTGACAGTCAGAAGGTAAAGGGGAGAGAGGTGGTATCTTGCCCAACATTCTCAGTGCTGTAATAAAAACAACTACCACACAACTTAGGAAGATTTATTTGCTTGCAGTTTTTGGAGATTCCAGAGTTCAGTCTAATGTCAGGCCAGGTCTACAGAGCTCAGGGCATGGTAGAAGGAAGCAGAGAGAGGGAGAGAGCAAGGGCTTTGTTCTTACATTATGGAGGCTGGAAACAGGAGAACAGCAAGCAAAGGGATTCAAAGATAAAAGCACAGTCCCTAAGGCCACACTGTCTGAGACCCACCTTCTCCAGCCACACCCCACCTGCCTAGGTTGCGACCCAGTAAATCCACTACAATGGATTTATGCACTGATGTGATTACAACCCTCATGTTTTAATTACATCATCTCTGAACATGAATACATGAGCTCTTTAGGGGACATTCTATATCTAACCATAACAGGTGGGAAGGAGAAGTGTCACTGATAAAGTGTTAGGTGGTGCTGGGCTTCATGATGAGTATTGTACGTGGATTATGTCATTTAATCTCAAAAGAACCTTAGGAGGTGTGGTTAGTTATTACCTGTATTTTAAAATGGGGGAAATGAGGAGCAGCTAGACAGCAATGGAGATAGGATTCAGAGGCTTGCAGGTTGGCTCCAAAGCTGGGACTCAGCCACCAGGGTCCAGCTGGTGGAAATGCCATTCTCTCAAGAAAACCAATGCTGTCGAGCAGCTGCGGGGGAGTTTGTAGGCGGGTAGAGATTCCAGCTACCTGACATGGTCAGTCAGAAACACCTTGGAGGCACCGGTGCAGAGTTGGTAGCAGACAGATCCACATGCATGGAATGAAGAGGATAGATCTGGGAAGCAGGTGGAACTTTGAAGTTGCTGGAGTCATGGGCATCGAGAGGATCTCCTGGAGAGAGACAGAAGAGCATCAGCTCAAACCTTGAGCTCTTCCCACATTTTGTGGTTAATCAGAGCACACATGGAAAAATGTTCTCGGGAGGGAAGAAGGGAGAGTATTGATTAATGGAGAGGGTGTTTCAGAAAGAAGGCAGAGTTCACAGTGTCAAATACAGCTTTGATGAGATGAAAATTGAAGAAGGTTTCTTGGCTTCAGGATGGTTCCACTGAGTGGAGGGTGAGCCCCATCAGAGTGAGTCAGGAGCAGGGGATGTGTGGGTGTGAGAAAATGGACTTGGGCCGGGCGTGGTGGCACACGCTTGTAATCCCAGTACTTGGGAGGCTGAGACTGGAGGATCCGGGTTTGCGGCCAGCCTCAGCTACCTAGTGAGGCCCTCCGCTACTTCGTGAGACCTGGTTTCAAAATAAAGGATAAAAAATAGGGCCAGGGATATAGCTCGGAGGTAGAATGCCCCTGGGTTCAATCCCCGGTACTGCAAAAAAAAAAAGAAAAAGAAAAAGAAAATGGACTTGGAATAAATGTCCTCCCCAAACTGAGGGAAAAAAATAGCTTAATGCCATTAAAGACATGCAGGGATGGGGAAAAGGAAAATTTCACATGTTGGAAACCTATGGGTTCAATTTGAATAGAAAGTAGCAGTATAAACTCATAATCTGTTTTCTTTCCCAAAACACATATCTTCTAGCTTTGACCCCTGAGAAAGCCTAGAAGTGAGGATTACCCAACAGTAATAAATGTCCCACCATCTGGATTGTATCTGCTGAATACCATTTCCCCCCAAAGAACACAGAAATTATTGCCGTAAGGGTGACTTTAGGTCTGGACAAGGAAACCTTCAACATAAGCCTGGGACATCCTGTGCTTGAATGCCAGGGAGCCTTAAAATGCCCATAGGACATGTATAAAGGACATAGGAGCCGAAAAAAGGGGTTCGTTTTGACTAATGGGGTGACAATTTAGGGCACTTGTGAGACTATTTTTATTGTGTTTGTTTTTGTGGTACTGGGGATTGAACCCAGGGGCATCCTAACTCTGAGCTACACCCCTAGTACTATTTTTTATACTTTATCTTGAAAATGGGTCTCACGAAGTTGCGGAAGCCTCACTAAGTAGAGAGAGAGAGAGAGAGAGAGAGAGAGAGAGAGAGAGACAGGGAGAGAGAGAGAGACAGGGAGAGAGAGAGAGAGAGACAGGGAGAGAGAGAGAGTGAGCTGAGGCTGGCCGCGAACCCGGATCCTCTGGTCTCCGCCTCCCAAAGTACTGGGATTACAAGCGTGCGCCACCACGCCCGGCTACTTATTTATTTTTGAAATAGGGTCTAGCTATGTTGCTAAGACTGGCCTCAAACTTGCAGTCTTCCTGCCTCAACCTCCCAAGTTCTGGGATTACAGGTATGCACCATAGCTCCCAGCTGTGAGACTATTAATGAAATAGAAGAACCTACAAAGAGAGAAAAGTAAGGATGGAGGATTCTGAGGCGAGGAAAGAGAGAGGCAAGTAGACTGGAGGTTCATCATGGTCTTGAGACAGTGAAGGGTGAGTAGATGAATACAGAACATGGAAGGAGGCAGGGGCTTTGAACATTGAAGGGTACTGGAGAAGTAGGTATTGGAAGTGTGTGGTGATAAAGGATGACAGTGGTGTAGGGTATAACAGTGGGCACAGAAGCCAAGAAAGATTGGAGGATATATACAATATATATCCTCCAATACATATATACATATATATATATATGGAGGATAGGATATATATAGAAGTATGTGTCTATAATATATACATATACATACATACATACATACATATACATACATATATATACAGACATCCAAGACCAAAGTGGTGGCAGTGCTGGGCTATGGTGAGGGCTGTCTTCCTAGGTTAAAGATGGCTACCTCCTCACTGTGTCCTCTTGTGGTCTTTCCTGTGCATATGGAGTGAGCAATTTCTGAGGTCTCTTCTTACAAGGACACCAGTCTTTGATCAGAGCAGGGTCCCACTTTTATAACCTCATTTATCCTTAATTTTCTCCCCAAGGGCCCCAGCTCCAAATACAATCACATGGGGGAGGGAGTTGGCGTGTAACACATGAATTTTGGGAGATATAATATTGTAGAAGGTAAGGGACCCAAAATCCAGCATGTTGGATGGGGTTCCTGTATGAAGGATAAAATCAGGAATTTATCAATAGGCAAAGACTTGGGCCAATCAGATTGAGTGAGCAGGTCTCTAGAGATGGGTAGCAATTTAGGGAAATGGGAGGGATTCAGGGACCAGAAACTTTCACACGAGGTCAGAGATGCCTGGCATCTGTAATGGGGTCTAGGAAGAGTCCAAGCCCCCTGATCCTGAGATGTGCATGAGGATAATCTGCCTCTGCCTGAGACTGTTGCTGGACCCACAACAGAAGTGCTTCTGTGCAGCCATCCTGGTCCTGCTGGGGTGTTTGGTCACATGGCATAGGTTAGTAGGGAATCAACAACCATTTAACTTCTTACTGATCAACATCATCTAGAATCACACCATTAGTAGGACGTGTCAAGTTTAGCAGGGCACATGTAAGGATGAGACTTGGATATGGAGAACCTCAGATGCCTCACCCAAGCTTTCATCTTTCTTAATTGTGATTCTCTCCTGAGCACTGGTGATATTTGGAAGGCTGAGCCATGTTTTCTGTAGCAATTGTGTGAATTTTGTTAAATGGACCCATTATTTACAAATGATGGTTCAAATAGAAAGGTGTCAGGAGGCATCTCTTAATGATGTTGTGATAGGAAAATGGTGGGGAGTCGCGATGGACTAGTTGTCCTTCTGGCTTATTCCCTCTCCGACTTGGGGGCCTTCTTTAAATAGCCAGAAGGTACGCAAGCGATTTCCGCGCCTATGAAGCATTTTCAAGCATTAATTATTTTCATTATTTGCTGCATACCATTGCAATCACTCATCAGACACTCGTTTCTTTGAAGTAGGAGGATGAAATTTCAAATTGAGCATTTGAGTCCTTCTAATTGCACTTGAAATAGGAATTAGCTGTGGGGTCTGTATTTGGAAATGCGGGGGTCTACTGCCATTCCAGATAAATCAAAGCCCAGGCAGCTCTGAGCTTTCTGGCAAAGCACAGTAGAAAAGAAAGCAGAGGAGAAAAATGACAAATCAACACAATTAAATCTGCAATTGCCGGCTTCCAAAATAAATTTATTCTTGTGAGTCAACATTGTTTTGATTTTTAGATTAGGTTTGCCTTTCAAACCCACGTTTTCCCCAAACTGATTATTTTGGGTATTTTGTACACACTTGCAAATTTCCCGCAGAGTGCTAATATCCCTGACCTACTTCGTGCGTCCGTCCGTGTCATGCAGCAGCCTGCTTAGTGCTTGGGATCACAATTAGATGGGCATGAAAATGTCCCACCTCAATTTTCAAATGTCTCCCTTTCCTCTTAGATCCATATTGGCACTACCAAAATTTAACGGGCAGAGAAACTGAGTGAAGCCCAGTCCCAGGACCCAGGGGTTTGTGGTCCAGACAGGAGAAGTGAGAAAAATATCCATTCATGATGGGCTGTTCAGTTGCCAGGAAAAGAACGAGAAGAAGACAAGGTTGCAGAGATATTCAGAGGAAACAATTGGCATCCAGCCTCAGCCAGGGACCTCAGGAGAGTCTTTACAGCCGAGAGGCCCTCACAGATAAGTTTTAAAGGGTGCATAGGTCTGGGTGGTGCCAGGTCCCTGCAGGACTGAGATTAAGTTTCAAGGTGCTGTGTGATTTCTTCCCTCCTACATTTTTAAAGACCTTTGACCTTCTCATGAAAGGCTTTCCATCTTCTCCTGCGAGTGGGCTGCAGGCTGGGAAGTGACTTAGGGGACTCCTCCACACTGTCCAGGGCAATTGGCTCAGCAGTTGCATGAGGTCATCCATCAAGCGCTGTGGTTTAATAATCAGAAAATGTCAAGTGCATTTGTTCCCCTGAGGGCTTTATGAAGAACGTGGAGTCAGTATTCAGTTTACTTAGCTTCATTATAACTCATGTAGGGGAGAGAGAGTGAAAGATACTGAAAATTGATGGCTTCCTTGACAGCAACAGGCTCAGCCATGAACTTGGAAAAGGACATCTCTCCCTAGCTGCGTTTAAAGACATGCAAAGTCCAACATGGGGGCACATTCCCTCTCTCTGCCCAGCAGTGAGCAGACACAGATGTGCACTTGGTTCTATAATGCCATCCTGCGGCAGGTAACAGGCATTCTGTGCAGCTGAGATGGTTACTTGCCTTTCCAGGATCCTCCTGGTAATGTGTTTGGAAGAATGTGCTATAATAAAAAAAAATGTATTTGGTCTTTGTTCCTGGTTCCTGGCATAGGCCTCCTAAAACCCTTGGGATTTCTTGAGTGATAAAAATATTTTTTTGTTATTAATGACAAGCTACTTTGGATTGCACCTGAGTTTGTACTAATGAGGTAGGGCCCTAGATAGCTTACAGATGGGGTTGACTCCAGGAGAAATAAACCTTGTGATCAGAGGGTTAGAAATTCCAGTCCTCCCAAACGATGACCTCCAGGGTCAGTAGAGGGGTGGGAAATTGAATTTACACATCTGTGTAACAAAACCTCCATTAAAATCTCTAAGTGACAGGGTTCCTAGAGCTTCTGGGCTGAGCAACACCGAGTTGCTAGGAAGCATCATGCTCAGAGAGGGCGTGAACGCTCCACGCCACTTTTCCATACCTTGTCTGACCTGTGGTGTCTTGTCCACTAGGCCATTCTTGAGCTGCATCCTTGTCATGGATCAGATCTGGAGTGTCCCCCAGAGGTTCCTGTGTTGAAGGCTTGGTCCCCAGTGGAGCTACATCCAGAGGTGGGACCTTGGGGAAGTGATTGGATCATGAGGGTTCTGACCTGAACCATGAATTAATTTATTGGATTGATTAACAATTTGAATGGGCTAGAAATCGAAGGAAGGTGCAACATGGTTGGAAGATGTATATCCCTAGGGTGTGCCTTGGAAGGTTTTTCCTTGTCCCGGATCCCTTCCCATGCTCTCTCTGCTTCCCAGCTGCCATGAGCTGAGCAGCTTTCCTGCACCACACCCTTCCACCATAACGTTCTGCCTCATCTCAGGCCCAAAGCAATGGAGCCAGCCCACCATGGACTAAACCCTCTGAATCATGAACCAAAATAAACCCCTCTTCTTCTAAGCCGTTCTTCTCGGGTATTTTGGTCACTGTGACAAAAGGCTCCTTTTATATTTTAATTCATTCATTCAATCATTCATTATCTTTAGAGAAAGAGATTAAAACACATCACACTGCCAGATGTGGTGGAACATGCCTATATTCACAGTACTTGTGAGGCTGTGACAGGAGGATCACAGATTTGAGGCCAGCCTCAGCAATTTAGGGAGGCCCTCAGCAACTTGGCAAGACCCTATTTCAAAAATTAAAAAAAAATAGGTCTGGGTGTAGCTTGGAGAATTGAACCTCTGGGTTCAATTCCTAGTACCACAAACAAACCAACAAATATAAAAGGAAACAAACAAAATATCATACTTATGGACAGCAAGTGAATCCTCATAATTCACAATCTAGAATTTGGAGAATCAACTGAATGTTCACCCAAATTTTACCATCATAAAATAGCCAATGGGCCAGTCCTAAGAGAAAATTAGTGAAATGGGAGAAGTGAGCTGGTTTTAAGATCTTCAGAGAAGTATTGCTAAGAATATAGTTACCCCAAGCGATGCTGGAGAGACTGGTGTGGAGACAGATAATATCAGAGTGGGGAGACATGCCAAAGAGAACTGAGTCACCAAGTGCCTCTGATTGCTCCTGCTCTGCCTCTTCTGAAATGTGCATTTGCAGTGGCATTAAAGAGCCTCCCAGAAAGACTCTCTGATTGTTGCTAACATATTTCTTTCTCTCAGTTCACTAAGGAGAGATTTCCATTTCCTTTGTGGGTCAGTTCACAAACCTCAAAAACTAATAAGCTCGGAGCAAAACTCCAGTGAGGAAATGTTTACTTTGTGTTCCTAGACCATCTGAGCTGCTTCTATTAACACAGCCCTCATAATTTCTACATCTGCAAACGCTTTGTACATTAATGTGCAGGAAAGACCAGACCGGCACATGGCTTGTCATGCTCCATAAAAATTTAATGGAAAATAAAATACACTGTGCAGGAGATCAATACTGTTATTCTCGTTCAGCAAACTGTGAATTATTGTTTTCATAAAATAATAATAATGCCAGCATATTGATATTGAATGGGGACTGGGTCTGTTGTCAAAAATGAAGTCATATTTAATCTTTTAATGGCTTCCTGCATAAACACCCACACTGGACCCAGGCATCTGTCACTCACTAAAGACAGCATGAACCAGCGATGATTTTGCTGCCACATTCTTTGTTATTACAGCGGAACCATAGCTCTGGATGCCTATCTATGACTAAGTTCTGAATGGACAAATGCTAAAGCTTTTTCTGGCCACTTCATGGCCTATGAAGACGCCCAAGAGAGGGATTTGCTTAGAAGCATGAGGGGTAATTTGTTGCAGTTCTCAGCGTCCCTTGTAGCTCTAACACCCTCATCTCTGGTCCTGCCTTAGCAAGACAAACATGGCCACTTGGCCTGAATCTAATCATAACACAGAGTAGAAAAATTACCTCTCTCCGGGTGTGGTGTTGCACACTTGTAATCCCAGTACTTGGGAGGCTGAGACCAGAGGATTCAGGTTCAGGGCCAGCCTCAGCTACTTAGTAAGGCCTCAGCAACTTAGTGAGACCCTGTTTCCAAATAAAGAATTAAAAAATAGGGCTGGGGGTGTAGCTCAGAGGTAGAATGCCCCTGGGTTCAATCCCAAGTACCTCAAAAGAAAAAAAAGAAAAAAAAAGAAAAATTCCCTCTCCAAGGCCCAAGCCTCTGTATGAGGATATTGTCTTTTCAGGCTAACTCTCTTGCTGACCAAAATTTACATTAGGTCACCTGACCTCTGAAGGTAGGGTGTGGCTGGAGGAGGGTCCCTGGGGGTGTGGCCTCTGAAGGCAGAGCGTGGCTGGAGGTGGATTCCCTGGGGGTGTGGCCTCTGAAGGCAGGGCGTGGCTGGAGGTGGGTCCTGGGGGTGTGGCCTCTGAAGG
>PVJS01041216.1:0-18062 GCA_004027185.1 Glis glis
CCCCCGGCCCCATTTTTTATACTTTATTTTGAAACCGGGTCTCACGAAGTTGCAGAGGGCCTCACAAAGTAGAGAGAGAGAGAGAGGGAGACAGACTGGTAGAGAGAGAGAGAGAGAGAGAGCAAGCTAAGGCTGGCCGCAAACCCGGATCCTCCGGTCTCTGCCTCCCAAAGAACTGGGATTACAAGCGTGCACCACCACGCCCGGCTTACTATGAAGTTTTTAAAGAAAATAAGTGATACATTCGATCTGCAAGTCTGTGATATAATCAGTCAGTGTTTTAACTCCACTGATATCTAGAGGGAGATGATAATAGCCTAAACCAAGTTGGGAGCATTGGAAATAGAGAAGAGATTGATTTAAATATACTTTTTTAAAAAGTGATTTTTATTGCATTAAAATTTATTTATTCAACTTACACAACAATATTTATATTAATGTTGGAGAAACTTGAAAGGTACAAAGAGATAAACTGCTAAAGACTTAGAAATATATATACTCCATTTAAAAATACATGTTTTAGTATTCGATTTTCTTGAATAAGTTTTCTCTGGGTAGAGGCAGAAAGAGTTCAGTTTGGTATGGATGTCTTGCTTACACCATGGTGACATGACATTGCTTAATGGGAAACACACCTCCATAGGAACGGGATAGGGAGGGTGTTTGCTGACAGAGGAAGCCTGCCTAAGCCTCTGCTTTCATGTTTGTCTTACCTATGTGGGCTTTCTGCAGTTTCTCATGCCTCCTGGATGGCGGCCAAATTTAGGATTGATAATAAATTCCTATCCCTTCTTTCGCTAACCTTTAAGAATTTATTTTTAAAAAATTTTAAACAACACCAAAGTAGAGAGAATAATACAGTGTTAGTGTGCATATCTATCAGACATGGACTTTATAGGAAATCATATTGTCATACCCAACAAAGTTAACCCTAATTTTTTAATATTATCTAAGTTCTGAACCTTTTTTCTCCATTTTCTCAGAAATGGCTTTTTACATTTATTATTTGAATCAGGTCCAAATAAGGTCCACATTGCATTTGGTTGTTACAACTCTTCAATCTCTTATAATCTATAATAATTCACCCCCTTTGGGAGTCATGCTATTTATTTGACGAGGAAACTGAGTCATCCCCCTTCCCCACATTCTGGATTTTGCTAATTGTATCCTTGTGTTATATAACATGTTCTTCTTTCTCCATGTTACCTACAAATAGGTAGTTAGATTTGGAGGCATGATTTTTATAGTCATTCATTATTTTTAAAATTCATAGGTGAATATTGTACACTCTATTCACAGTAGAAGACACATGACACTTGATTGTCCCACTTTGTGAACCAAGACTGATTTTGCTGGTTTTATGTTTCCATAGCCCTTTACTGTCAAGCTATGTTTCTCCCATTGACCAACACAAGTCATGGGTGACTTTTTTGTTTGTTTGTTTTGGTACTGGGGATTGAATCCAGGGGCATTCTACCTCTGAGTTATACCCCAAGCCCTTTTTATTTTTTATTTGGAAATGGGGTCTTGTTAAGTTTTTGAGGGTCTCGCTAAGTTGCTGAGGCTGGCCTTGAACCTGCTGTCTTCCTATCTCAGCCTCCCAAGTACTGGTGTGTGCCACTGCGCCCAGCTTCATGAGTAACATTTTGATAATCTGCAGATTTCCAGGTTTGTCCGCTTTTAGCCAACAGTTTGAATTCAATATTCATGGATGATCATTGCCCAAATCATTCATTTCACTATTATTAAATTTTAAGAAGACAGAAACTTGTTTAAAAATGAAATGGAAATTTGTGATTGAAACTTTTTTAAAAACTGCGAGTAAAGTCTGAGGTGTCTAGAAAATTCGTTTATTCAAAGTACTTTTTTCTCTGCTTATGCCTAGTAAAAGAGGTGTCATTGTGAAAGAAAAAGATGCTTAAAAGTTGTGTTTAGCTGAATTAAGTGCTTCTCTACTTATTTGTTTTTGAATAAGTTGTCTTTAAAAGGTTTTATGGTAATAGATTTTGAGCTAGAGTCGTATTTCTGGATTTTCATGCATTTGTGAAATGTTTTTACTTGTGTTGGAACTTATTCCTTAACCAAGGAAAATAAAGTTCTAAAGCTCCTTTGAGAATTATGGATCATGGTAAAGACTTAACTTGAATCTATATAGGTCATTTATTCTCCCTGCTGTTGCTACATATTTTCCCTGTGACCCTAGGTGGTTGTCTTGTGACTATCAACAAATTTCACCTTATATATTATTTTCTATGTGTTAGATACTATACTTTGAAATTTGCATGTGCTAATTTATTTAGTCCTCACATGATTATCATCTCTAATGTTGAAGAGGAAACTGAGGCAAGGAGGTTAAGTGATTTATCTTGGTCATACAGCTGATAATAGCAAGGTCTAGGAGTTGGGCCCAGACAGTTTTGTAGAATTTGTGCTGTAACAGAGGACGAGTGGACTGTGTCGTATCTCTACCATCCTACTGGCCTTGGAAGATGAGCTTATTCATGTGCACATATAAATAATGTGCATATACATGTGTTTTGTTTGATTGTGTGTATGTGTAGACACATACACTACTCTAAACCCTTTTTTGAATTTCCTAACTTGACCTTAGATGGAGCAGAAACAACCCCGGGAATCTGGCATGCTCATCTGGGATAGGGAGACCCAGGGGTCAGTGTGGGTGGAAGGGTGAGAACCTAGGAGGTCAGGGAGGGTGGCAGGGTCAAGAGAAACCTGGCAGACAGCTTGGGTTGCAGTCAGGTTCACACAGGATACCCCTCTGGCCTTTGAACCCTCTTTGCCCTGAAGTTAAAGCTGTTGCTCTCTAAGCCACCCAGATAGATCTTAGCTACACATATTTAGAAGCAGAAAGCCTATAGCTAGTATCTTAATATCATAAGAACAATTTTTCCAGTTCTCCAAATCATAATAAATAGCAGCCACAGTCTCTGATTATGGAATGAAGTCAGGAGGTATTGTACTATAGAGACTGTCTTGTTCTAGGTTTATCTCTGCTGCCTCTTTGAATAGTGGTTTTTGTTGTTGTTTTAAATCGAAGTAATGTGTCTCATATTTTACCAAACTGCTAAATAATCCTCTTCTTCTCTTTTGCTCACCCTCATTCCATTTTTACTTTAAGAAATGAATTTATTATTTCTATGAAATGTTGAATTCAGGTGGGAATAGTGAATAATTTTGAGTGGGTGTGTTCTTTCACAAAATGTCACTACTTTTTTCTTAAGTTTGAATTGTGCATGTTTTGTATTGGTCTAAGAATTTAATCTTGTGTGGATAAGAAAATGACTAGATCCTCAAGAATCTCAACATTGTATTAACAATCTGGCAGTGTGAACAGATGTATGTCATCAATACGGATAAGCAGTATGGAAAAAGATGAGGAAACTTCCTTGGGTCTGATGTGAAGGAGATGGGTTTATCTAGTGTCCTTGAGTCTGTTTGGACTTTAATACAATGTGTGCCAGTGGTAAAACTGAACAGGAAAGGCTTCAAGGGATTGATTCAGTGGGCATGATAGCAGATATGGGCCTAAAGACAACTTATTTCTTAATATTACTTATTCTGTCTATAGATTTAAATATTGATGCTATATATAATTTTGGTAATCATTACTGCAGGGTTAATTTTCTGCACATAGAATTTCTTCAGGTACCTAACTGACCGTCTTTTAAAATCTGTTTCTTGATTCGTATGGTTTTCAAGTAGTTTCTTACGAGTTTAGAAAATAAGCAGTTGGATCATACGTAAATAATAATTTTATATCTTTCTTTCCAGTATATATATATTCCATAAGCTTTCCTCGTGTTCTCTAGTGTCCAGTCACACTGATAGATGACATCCTTGTCTTGACTTCTTTTTTTTTTTTTTTGGTAATGAGGGTTTAATCGAGGGGCAGTCTACCTCCAAGCTACAGCCCTGGCCCTTTTTATTTTTTATTTTGAATGAGGGTCTTGCTAAGATGTTGAGAGCCTAGCTAAATTGCTGAGGCTGGCTTCGAACTTGCTGCTCAGCCTCCCAAGTACTGGGATTTACCGGCATGTGCCACCACGCCTGGCCTGTCTTTTAATGAGAGTGCCTTGAGCATTTCACCATGGGATCTGGTTTGGATAGATATTTATAAGGACTGGTACTACTTTTAACCTGATAAAATACCTAAGTTCAGCGTTGACTTTGCAAATTAAGGATGATACAGAATGTAGAAGGTTCAGAAAAGAATAGGAGATATATAGGCATTATCTGAGTGAAGAGTTTAGAAACTGGAGTTGATTTCCTTATCTCAAAAAATAGGGAGGACCCATGTGGACAATTTAAAGCTTCTGGATCATCTTTGAGAGTGACAAACAATATAGTTTTTTCCTTTAATAAACTTTTTATTGAACAATAATGCACAGAAAAGTACACAGAATTTAAATTTTAGATGATGTGTCTCTCTCCCTACCCTCTCTCCTCCTCTCCCTTTCTGTTCCCTTCCTCCTCTCCCTTTTTTCCTCTTCTTCTCTCCCTCCCCATTTAACAATAGCTAAAATAACCTTTGATGCCTGAAGGCATTGCAGTCTTGCCGTTATCTGAACATTGAGTGCTGGGACCCTTTCTTTTACCCATGTGCTTATATCGATCTGGAACCCATTCTTACCCTCTTCTCTGTAGCCTGTAAGGCCTGAAGCTAAGAGCTGGTTTTCTAGCTGGCTGTGGTCAGAGAGCTCTCCCTAAATGGTGAAAGGTGGAGCGAGTTCCCCAGGCGTTCAAACTTTCATTGTTCAAACTTTCATTGTTCAAACTTTCAGCTTGTATGGCTCTCTCTCTCTCTCTTTTTTTTTAAGGGCTTAGGTCCTGATGTTTTTGTTTTTCTCTGTTTTTTTTTTTTGCATTGTTTTCCAGTGTGTGTGTGTGTGTGTGTGTGTGTGTGTGTGTGCGCGCGCGCGTGCGCGCAGTACTGGGGGTTGAACCCAGGGGCATTCTACCTCTGAGCTACACCCCCAGCCCTGTTTTATTTTTTATTTTGAAACAGGGTATCACTAAGTTGTTAAGGGCCTCACTACATTGCTGCAATAGGCCTTGAACATGTGATCCTCCTGTCTCAGCCTCCCAAGTACTGGTGGTATTACAGGGTTGTGCCACCATGCCTGCTGGCATTTTCTAGCTATTTTGATTATCTGTCTCATCTTTCTTACTAGATCATATGTCTTCATCCCTGTTCTTGAGTCACAGGTATTTGTATCACTTTGATTTTCTTACTCCCAATTGGAAACTTTTAGGATTTAGCTTCTCCTTTTTACTTGGTATGGGTTTTTAGATGCTTTAGTCAAGATATCTGCAATATCATAATTTCCCACTTAGGGTTGTTATGTAATATGCAAAGTACAGGCTAAAAGTCACTGAACTTGAGAATTTAGGTTGTGGGTAAGGATTATTCCAATGATATGTTCCTCATTCCTTCAACAGATATTTAGAGAGAGCATCTTTACACAGTAGTAGTTAATGGAATATAGTGGCAAATGTGATACTGCCTCAGTCCATAGAATTTGGAGAGTCTGGTGAAATACCTTTAATCTCATCAAGATGATGGTCACAGAGAAATCTTTGGCTGTTGAACACTGTACTGATTCAAACCTAAGCTCTACCATTTAGTAAGGATGGATAACTTCAGAAAATTATGTATACACTGAATGGGATAGAAGGGCCCATTCCCAGAGCCAGGGATCACATTTCACTGGAAATGATGTGGTTATAACCCATTGGGGGTAGAGACATTCTCTGGGTTGCCTGGGCGAGAACTAGTCCACAGTTGCTAGGGAAACAGGAAACAACCTTCTGGGGTAAGGCAGACTGAGGCTGGTGGGCAGGGTTGCAGAGTAAGTTTAGGCCACATTGAGAAGACCATGGGAAACAACCCTTCAGGGTCCAAATGAGCCAGATCTGATGGGCAGGCATGGAGTGGAGGCAAGCTGCTGTAGCCTCGTCTGGAGCACATGACGTCCATGTTTGGAGGGCTGTAAGCAAGCAGAGGCAGTCAAGATGCTATTGTGTGCGTGCGACCTGGGGGTCCGTGGTGTCTGGAGGACCACAGGAAGATGATTTCCAGCCCAGACTACAGCTCCTGGTTGCTAAAGGACTGTGTGTTTTGACCATGTGAATGGGGCATAGCACCACCATATGTTCGCACTTACTCCACTGGTGACATGGAGCAAGAGCAGACTAGCAAAAGCATAGCACTTGAACCAGAAAGATGCTCCTTCCTCCTGCCGTGTCCCTCCAGTGCCCTCTACTGCCCATGCCCTCTACTGCCATGCTGTTAAGGAGAGGTATTAGAGACCAGTCCATTGTCATTGAGGCAGTAAATTGATAACTGCATAGTACCTGGAATCAAGAGTACATACTATCTAATTCCACTTTTATAAGGTACAGTAATACCAAAAGTAATCTATACTGGGAGCATCTGTCTAGTGACTAGTGGCAAAAAGTAGTAGTGACCAGAAAGGAGAGAGGGATCTGTTTCTGGATATGGGTGCTTTTTATACAGCTGTGTGTAGTTTATGAAGAGCTATACTTTTAAATGCGTATTACACTTTAATAAAGTTAAAATGTGGCACAGTTTGATTCAAAATCAATAACTTAAAAACAGGGTCCAGTCTAAAATAGGGGAAATAAAAGAAATCCACAATATCTCAACCTTTTTTTATTTTCAAAATTCATTTTAGAGTTGTCTAACTTATGTCCAAAAAAGAGAGATCTAATTCATTCAACAAAATATTAATTGCTAGGCTGGGCGTGGTGGTGCACACCTGTAATTCCAGTGCTTGGGAGGCTGAGACAGGAGGATCACAGTTTTGAGGCCAGTATGTGGTAACTTAAGGAGATACTATTTCAAAAATAAAAAGGGTTGGGGTGTAGCTCAGTGGTAAAACATCCTTGAGTTCAATCCCTGACACTTGAAAAACAACCACAACAAAACACTAATAATAACTGCCAGCCTACCTTTCTTTTGGGATCAAATCATTAATTCTGAGGCCTTCTCTAGAGCAACTTAGGGTTCTTTTTGCTGTCATTTTTCTCACCAAGTCTTTGAACAGCAACACCTAAGCTTTTTTATGGTCTCCCAGATACTCCCTTGTTCTTAGTCTAAATAAAACATCGCTGCTCTCCTCTATAAGCATTCTCTTTGTCACAATATACCCTTCTTCTCATAGCAGCTGACAGATCACCAGATCTCTGTTTTCCTGACGTAAGAGATTTGGAAGGCCACAGTACCTCTGATATAGGAGCTAATAATAATGTGGAGCATAGGCTTTGATTAAGGAACTGGTGTGGTGATAGGAGAGACTCCATGTATGGCTTTTAAAAGCTACAAGTAGAATCAGCAGTACTGTGGTTTGTTCAGGAGTAGGTAACTTTGGGGGTAGAATTTTAGGAATCCACAAAATTGGGAGTTGAACCTGGATTCAGGGGATGGATATAGATCTAGAAAAAAGTTGCATTCATAGAAAGTGAAGCCCGGGTGTGGGGCGCACGCTTGTAATCCCAGTACTTGGGAGGCAGAGACCGGAGGATCTGGGTTCGCGGCCAGCCTCAGCTACTTAGTGAGGCCCTCCACAACTTCGTAAGACCTGGATTGAAAATAAAGTATAAAAAATAGGGCCGGGGTGAATGCCCCTGGGTTCAATCCCCGGTACCATAAAAACAAAAACAAAAACAAAAGAAAGTGAAGGTTGCAAAGAAACTCTCACATTACCCTGTGGATAGAATTCAGGGTAAATTTTATTTATTTTTTGAGACAGAGTCTTGCCATGTTGCTGATACTGGTCTCAAATTCTTGGGCTCAAGCAATCCTCCTGTCTCATCCTCTTGACTAGTTGGGACTACAGGCACATACCAGTGCTCCTGGCTATAGGGTGAATTTTAAAGTGGAGCCAACTGTTTAAATCTCAGTTGTTAAAGTGAACAATGGTAGTAGATTTGGAATTACCTACTTTTGTGTACAGAGCTTGATATCACCAAACATACAGGGTTGTTTTGTGCTTTGAGTGTCTGATGGTTAGAGTTAGAAAAGATTTGGCTAGGGCAAGGATTACCCAAACCTATAACACAGAAGACTGAGAATCTAGAGTGGTTTCCCTGCAAAAATTCTTGACCCTTAAGTTATTTGGGTGTAGAGGGAAGAAAATAGTATGAGTAGTGTATCTAACCTATGGGCCTTTCATTTTAAGTTCAATCCACATACTCACCCAGCCAATACCTGTGTACTTACTATATACTTGGCCTGTCCTAGGTATTGGTGACCCAGAGGTGACCCTGATGCAGCCCTTTGGGCCTATGGAATGTTATTATTTCAGGTGTTCTTTTTTTAAGGGCTGCCTTTATCATTTATCTGTGACACCCAGCTTTGTCACTAACTCCTTGAGGATTCTGTTGAGCCTTTAAGAACTGATATTTGGATTTCATATCCAGCCTAATCAGAGTTTCCTGAATTTTATTTACTTCATTTTATTACTAGGCTAGGCTTATACTGCCAGCAATAAAGAGCTTCATTTTCAAATTTAGCATCTCAAAGAAAGGGTGCCTGTGACTGAAGATACAAATCTCATTCTGTACGCGTATTCCAGAGTGGCCATTTGGAAATTTGCTCTGCTGCAAACTGGTCCTCTATGTCTAGAAACATCTTAATCATGCTGTTTCTTAGTGCTTGGTCTGATGATGGAAGGAAACACTGGAACAGGTAATATAAATATAATATGATATAGGTGGAAGATGACGTGTATTAAGAAGTTAAGTTTATATTTTAAAATGTTTTTTCTTTTGATCCTGGAGTTAAAACTGTTTACTAACAAACAGGCTTTTCCGTATGGTTCTCTTCCTCATTCTGGGCATGAATTCTGTCTTCTTTCAGACCAGTCTCCCTAAAATAATATCCTATGTCAATCTGAAAACTTGCCAAGCATTATTTCTGATAATTAGATATTAGAAATCAGTAATTTAGCTGGGCGTGGTGGCGCACGCTTGTAATCTTAGTACTTTGGGAGGTGGAGACCGGAGGATCCGGGTTTGCGGCCAGCCTCAGCTCTCTCTCTCTACCTAGTGAGGCCCTCCGCAACTTCGTGAGACCCGGTTTCAAAATAAAGTATAAAAAAAAATAGGGCCGGGGGTGTAGCGCGGAGGTAGAACACCCCTGGGTTCAATCCCCGGTACCACAAAAAAAACAAAAAAAAAGAAATCAGTAATTTTAACAATATGTTGTTTGCTACTATGAGTTTTAAATGGGTGACCGATCCATACCAATTTGTAGACAAGTTAAATGTATTACACATAATAGAAAATGGTGTTAAAAGATTTTAGTGGATTGACTTAAATTTGCCTAGGGCTGGAGATGTGGTTCTGTGGTAGAGTGCAAATGTGAGGCCCTCGGTTAGATCCCCAGCACCGCACTAGAAAAAAGAAAGAAAAAAGCCTAGAGAGGCTCTGAAGTATTGTGTGTGTTGCCTGCAGTCTCTGCTTTAGTGTTAAGCAGCCAGATTTGCAGAGCCAGGGCATTTTATTATCTTTTTGACCTGAGGTTCCTGTTGCCAGCCACGTACCTCACCATTCTCCCAGAGTTGTCTTTGTTTGCTTTTGCAAGAACTCTTTATAGACCATCGCCACATCATGCAGCATCTTGCATTATGTATTCCCCCACAGACCAGTACTGTGTTGACTTCAGTACTCTCTTCCTTTTAGTTTCGGGGAGGATTTAGAATTGCTTCTCATCTTTTAAAAATCCAGAGCTCAACTCTTCTCAATTTCTATTACACAGAAGTTCTTAGACCCAAGGGAGAGTGCAGCGTGCCAGAGTTGAACAGCTTATGGGAGGCTGAAATGACAGTGGAATCATCAGGGCGCCACATCCTCCTGGCTTTGCAAGACCATGGAAGTAGGTGTCAGGATTTCACCTGTAAAACCTGAATGGAAGGACATATGTGTCAGATTAAGAATCCATTAATTTGTCTTTTCTTTAAACAAAGGGGAAAAAAAAAAAACTTGGGGAAAAATCTTGTTTGTCTGCCGGGCGTGGTGGTGCACGCTTGTAATCCCACTACTTGGGAGGCTGAGACCAGGATCTGGGTTCGTGGCCAGCCTCAGCTACTTAGTGAGGCCTTTGCAACTTAGACCCTGTTTCAAAATAAAGAATAAAAAATAGGGCTGGGGGTGTAGCTCGGAGGTAGAATGCCCCTGGGTTCTATCCCCGGTACCGCAAAAAAAAAAAGAAATCTTATTTGTAAAAATTTGACTTTAATATAGCAGAATTGTAGAAATAGTGGGAAACCTTGTCTTTTTAGTGCTAGAAGCTCCACAGATGTAGTTGAGAAGTTTTCAGATTGTGGATTGGCTTACCACTCAAGCTGGCTCTTTTGTTCCTATAGAATGAAAAACGCTGAGCCTGGGTGACCACACTTGTAATTTTTATTTTATTATCATTTCAAGTAAGAACTTGTCTCTGCTGAGTATTGTCTGTGCTAGAATTCTGTTAACATGTTTACTTTGTTTCCTGCTGTCTTGGATAGCTATCAGATTTTGTTCCTTACCATAAATTACTCTAAAACCATCTTGTTTAATAATTCAGATTTCAGATGGAAGGCTTTATGAATGTTAATCAACAGAATTACTTAGTTATATCCAGCAAGACTTGATCTGTGTTTTTATCATATAAATTATTTGTATAAAATACTTTGTTCCCTGTATGTAACGTTATCTGAAGGAACCATCCCTCTTGTCTAAAATGTGCCTTTAAGGTCCTTTTTTAAAAATTTTTTGGGGCCGGGCGTGGTGGCGCACGCTTGTAATCCCAGTACTTTGGGAGGCGGAGACCGGAGGATCCGGGTTCGCGGCCAGCCTCAGCTCTCTCTCTCTCTCTCTACTTAATGAGGTCCTCTGCAACTTTGTGAGACCCGGTTTCAAAATAAAGTATAAAAAATAGGGCCGGGGATGTAGCGTGGAGGTAGAACGCCCCTGGGTTCAATCACCGGTACTGCAAAAAAAAAATTTTTTTTTTTTGGTACTGGGAATTGAACCCCAGGGGCATTCTACCTCTAAGCTACACCCCCAGCCCTATATTGTTTCTGATTTTGAAATGGTCTCACAAAGCTGCTGAGGCTGGCCTTGAACCTGCAATCCTCCTGTTTCAGCCTACTAAGTACTGGTATTACAGGTGTGCACTATCACAGCTGCTTGAGGTCCTCTTTAATGATAGTCATACTAAGCTGTTTTAATTACCCCCTGTTCATTCTCTTCATGTACTGAAACCATCCTTAGCCACAATCTTGCCTTACCTGCCTTACCATTCCTTTTTTCTTTTTTCTCTGTACCAATTTCCTCAGAATATTTTGGATTCCTATCCATGTAGTCATGGCTTTTTGTTTTTGTCTCCAGAATGTCCTATAAATGAAATCATTCTGTGTACTGTCTTTTCAGTTTAGCTTCTTTCACTCAACATAATGCATTAATACATTTGAAATTTATCCATGTTGTGTGTATCAGTAGTTTTGTGTGTGTGTGGGGGCACTGGGGATTGAACCCAGGGGCATTCTACCTCTGAGCTACATCCCCAGCCCTATTTTATTTTTATTTTGAAACAGGGTCTTGCTAGGTTGATGAGAGTCTCACTATTTGCTGAGGCTGTCTTCGAACCTGCAATCCTCCTATCTCAGCCTCCCAAGTACTGGGATTACAAGCGTGCGCCACCACGCCCAGCTATAACTATGTTTTAAAAATATTCCCAGTAGCTTTTTAGAGTTTACATTTGGGGTTGTGAGGTTTTTGCTTTTGCATCTTTATATTTTTTCTTGGTAAACAGGAAGAGAAGATAGCTTTAAAGTCATTTCGGTGCCCCAGCAGGTTTAAGCTATTTGGTATAGATGGCTTCTCATTTTTATGTTATCAGAATAACTTTTTAAACCCCATGTAGGAGCCTGATATGATTGTTTTTCTGTACCGATTTTACAGTTGAAGAAACTGAGACCTAGGGAGATTGAATAAATTACCCAAATCACACAACCCCTGTGTTTAGAACCTAGATATGATCACTCCCAAGTCTAGAGGCAGTACTGTTCTACAACAAGTGTAATGAGTCAAAAGGTCTTGTGTTACTGGGGAGGCCTCCTGGAGACTACTGAATACATTGTTTCATTTGTAAAACCACATGGGATTATCAACTGAATGTGCAGGGCTCTGAGCCTCTGGTGGGCTTGGCTGTCAGGAGGTTGGTTCTTCAGTCCCATATTCACAGATGGGTTCATTCCTGATCTTTGTCAGTTGACATGATGGTGTAAGGTCCAAGAACAACAGAAAGCACTGTCAGGTTTCACCTTACAGTGTGATCCGTGACAGCTCTGAATGTGCCTGGCTACTTAGCTTCTATTCCTACTCATATTACTGGTGATTCTTATCAAGCAAGGTGATTTTTACCACCAGATTTGGGGTAAGAAATGATTTTCTCTGACTGAAGAATTGAACTGGGATTTGGAATTGATATTTATCCTATATTATGCAAATGTGTGTCATTAAAATTAAATCTATTAGCAGGGCATGGTGGCATACATCTGTAATTCCAGTATTTGAGAGGTTGAAACAGGTGGATCACGGGTTAAGACCAGCCTTGGCAACTTAGTGAGACCCTGTATAAAATATATATATATATATATATATATATATAAATTGGGCTAGGGGTCTAGCTCAGAGGTAGAGCACCCCTGGGTTCAATTCCCAGTACCACCACCACCACAACAACAAAAATAAAAAATCTATGAAAGCATTGGGCTCTATGACTACAAAGATCCCTTTCAGTTCTGATTCTGTGAGTGCAACATTGTTGGAATGTTTCTGTACTGTAGAGAGCTTCCTTGGGTTCACAGCACTTTTATATCATCTCAGGTACATATGATTAGAGGGAAGAATTACAGCAGCTGAGGACATTGGTTAAAGTTAACAGTAATTAAATAGCCAGAGGAGAGTGATGCAGTTAGTAAAATCCTTGTGATTCAGCAGTCTGTGGCCTACAGGAAGCCTGTCAAAATAGACTTTTCTGATATTCTTGGTCCAGTAACAAGAGTTTACAAGGAGCCTTACTAGAAGGTTACTGTTACCCTCACTGCTATTATGTGTTCTCCTCACAGACAAGGATTAAAACCACTACTCTTCATTTGCCCTTTGGCTTATATTACCACATGCAGGGTAAGAAAGCCCTTATTTGAATACAGTGAATGTTTCTTCCCATCCAGCAAAACAAAGACCACCTCAGTTTGGAAGTAGTAACAGTACTAGTGCCTTCTCAGGAGTGATGTTTTGCAGGTATTTCAAGTTAGGCACCTATATTTTAGGGGAGGTGGATTTTTAGTCCAAGCCTCATATGCTTCCCTTAATCTGACGTTGTCCTTTTCTTTTGACCCGCTTTTGATCAATGTATGTGTAATGTGGATATATTTATTCATTCTCCAAGTACCAGGCTAGTATTAGATATATAGTAGCAGTCAAAGTGGATATGATCCCTGCCCTCATGGCCTTCTTTTAGTCTTAGAGTGACTTAATGTGAACACTTGTTGACCCGCAGTCATGAGTTTAAGGTGTTTTCTGGAGCCCTTTGTGAAGAATATCAAAGATTCACCCTTACAGACTTTCTCTAGCCTGAGTTATACAAGGGTAAGAGGATCTAATTTACAAATTGTCTTACATTCCAAACAAAATTTTCAGGCATCTAAAAGAATCCATAGATTGTAAAACACACAAAAAACCTTCAACGCAAAGTATGATTTCTCACCCAGAGCTTGAGGATATAGGAAATCCTTAAAACAGAGAAGCCTTTCCTTACACCAGTTTGAATATTCTAATTGTATAGAGATGTTTCTACTAGGCCACAGGGTTGTCTTTGAAAGGAGAGAGTAACCATTTGTCATTTGAATGCCCTTCCATTGTTGGTTAGTTGGCATGAGCTTAGGAGACTATAAAAATAAAACATCAGAGGCCCCCCAAATATTACTGAATGTTAAAAATATGTTAGCCATTAAAAAAGAAAAGTTGGTAACTTAGACCCTATTTCAAAATAAAAAAACAAAAAGGACTGGGTATAGTTCAGAGGTAGAACACCTCTGAATTCAATCCCCAGTGCCAAAAAAAGAAAAGTTGGAAGATAAAGTTGAAGAAACTTCCCAAGAAGTAGAACATGAAGAGATTTACCAAAGAGAGAGAGAGAGAGAGAGAGAGAGAGAATGAATATGAATGAGAATTAGAGGTCCAGCCTGGAAGGTCCATCATTCTAATAGAGTAACAGGAGTTCCATTAAAAGAAAACAATAGAGAATTCTGAAGAAATAATACAAGAGGATCTCTCAGAAATGAAAGACATTTCTACATTGTGAAAAAATCTGCCAGGTACGCAACATCATGGATGAAAATAGCCCCGAAGCATGTAATTGTGAAAAGATGATCTGGAAGGCTTTCTGAGGGAAGGGATGTCACCTATAAATGATCAGGAATCAGAATGACTCAGACTCTTCAAGAAGTAGCAGAACCGGAAAATGGACAGTCCTCGCAAAATTCCGAGGAGAAATGGACTTCCAACCTGTGATTTGCTACCATCAAGGGAGGAGAGAAACATTTTCAGAAATGAAGGTCTCAAAAACTTACGTCTCATTCAGGTATTTCCTAGAGAGTTACTGGACATTGTGCTTCACTGAAATGAGAGGGTAAACCTAGCGAACAGAGACCTAGGAGCCAATCCTTGAGATAGGTGGAGGGCCTGAGTCCTCGGGAGGTTGGTGAGGGAGAACCCCAGGAAGGTGGTTTGAAGCAGATTGGAGAAGATGATGGAGGATTCCTTCTAGAGGACCCCAGATAAAATGACCCTCAGGGATAAAAACTGAACTTAGATTGAGAGTAGTTTTAAAGTTTTGGGGTAGCATTTGGTATAAGTTAGTGATTCATAGAAAACAAAACTAATTTTAAAATGAAGTGATTATTATCTTCAGGGAAAAAATTACACAAAAAAGTTTAGTACTGTATATGTAGCTTAGCTCTGAGTTAAATAGTGATTTAATGACTATTGGGAAGATAACACTTCATCTTCTGTAGTAGGGGGACTTCCTGATTTTATAAATTTCTATTGGAATACATCCATATCTGTTCACTTACACACTATGACTGCTTTTGCACTTCAGCAGAATTGAGTATAATAGTCCCCCAATCCATTGTTTATATTTTCATATTTTATGTTACCCACAGGCAACTGTGGCCTAAATATAGTAAATGGAAAATTCCAGAAATAAACAATTTGTAAGGGGCCAAGATATAGCTCTTTGGTAGAGTGCTTGCCTAGCATGCTTAAGGCCCTGAGTTCAATCTCCAGGACTGTTGTCCCTCCCCCCCAAAAAAAGAAAATTCATGAATTTTCATTTGCATGCCATTCTGTATAGTGTGATGAAATCTTGTGCCATCCTGCTCCATCCTCCTACCAGATGTAAATTATCCCTTTTTCCAGCACATCTGTGCTGTGTATATTACCTGTCCATTGGTCACTTCATATCTTGGTTATCAGATGACTGTGGAGGTATCACAGGGCCTGGGTTGAAGTAACCCCTATTTTACTTAACAGTAGCCTCAAAGCACAAGAGTAGTGACTCTGGCAATTTGGATATGCTAAAGAGAAGCTGTAAAATGTTTCATTTGAGTGAAAAGGTAAATACAATAAGCTATTTTGAGAGGGAAAAGAGAACCTCATTCATATAACTTTTATTACAGTATATTATTATAATTATTCTATTTTAATTTTATCTCTTAATGTGCCTAAATTAAACTTTATTATAGATACATATGTATAGGAAAAAAACATAGTATGTTTTGGGTTTGGTACTGTCTGCAGTTTCAGGCATCCTCTGGAGGTCTTGGAGCAGATCCCTGGTCAATGGGGGTGACTCTAGTTGCAACTGAGACTGTATGGGTTACAAAGCCTAAAATATTTATTATCTGGCCTTTTATAAAAATGTTTTCTGACTCCTGCTCATAGGAAGAAGCCAGTAGAATAATGTCTAAAATTGAAAAAACAAACAACTGATAGCAGTATAAGCATGTGATTTAAGATAGGATGGGAGGGAGCACAGGGAGCAGCTAAAGATCAGATGGTTGTCTTTGGAAAGAGTGAATGGGGCGGGAGGAGTAGTCGGCAGGTGATTATTTTATGTTTTACGCTTTGTATTATTATCAAATTCTTAAGCTAAGTACATGTACTAGTATGAATGAAGAATGCTGAGAAATTTAATTGGATTAGGATAGAATAAACAGGAAAGGGAGAAAGAAAAGAGGCCACCAGTTATGATGAAGAAAGTGGGAGCTCAAAGCCTTTTTGTAAACAAAGCTTTCCCATGTATTCACTCATTCCACAGATAATCATTTAAGAGTCCAAATGTCAGGCACCGAACTCTGTCCTCCAGAACAGGGCTCCTTCCCAGAGGAAGCTTGGGCACTCAGCTGCTGATGGCACACACAGACAGGTAAAAGATGACAGTGTGGTGGTATTGCTGCTATAGTGCTTTGTAAATGATGACATCATGGTGGAGTTGCTACCATAGTTTAGTGCTTTGAGGTGAGATGCTTGGTAGGGTTTAGGGAATTGGGAGAACAGGGTGTACTAGCCAAGTTCTAAGACTATGAGGCCAGGTAAGACAGGAGGATGAAAGAATTTTCCAAAGACAAACTGAATAGGACTTGAGTGAGCAGGGCAGGTGTCAGGACTTGCAGGTGTTCAGTATCATTGGATTTATGACAAATGATGTCAGGGCAGTAGACAAAGACCAGAAGCCAGATTGCTTATGCTGGCCTCTGCTCTATGAGGAATTTATTTATTTATTTATTCATTCATTTATTTATTTTGGGGTGTGTGTGTGTGTGTGTGTCTCTGAATGTGTATTTGAAGACACAGTACCTGCTAAAGAGATATCATCTGATTTTGTTTGCATTTTAGCAGAACATATTCTTGGTAACAGTGTAACAGGGTGAGGGCATAGGCAACTTGGAGAGTAGAGAGGCACTTAGGAGGCCATTTCAGGTAAAAACAAAGTGGAAACAACCAACATGGACTGGAGAGGACCCAAAAGATTGAGGAATTATGAAAGAGTTAAGGAAAAGTGAATGAAGCAAGAACGACTCTCAGTGCGGGGGGACATCAACCTTCAGTGGAGATACAGGAGTATGTGTGTGTGTGAAGAGCGGTACTTTGTGGTTGGTTTGGAGAATTGAACCATAGGGTTTTGGGGGGTGCCGGTGGAATACCTCATTATGGGCAGCGTTGGTTACATCTACTCAGAGATCAGAAGGAGGGCTTGGATTTAGTAATGCACCGTGGTCATTGTGTAGAGAGAGGACATTTGATAGTAGAAGGAACCCAGGAGGAAGCTGAGCCCGGAAGCCTGCAGTAGATCAGAGGGAAATCAGGAGAGAATGGCATTCAAGAAACCAGTGAGATGAAAATTTTTGTTTTGTTTTGTAGCAGTACTGGGAATTGAACCCAGAGGCATTCTGCCTCCAAGCTACATCCCCACACCGATTTTATTTCTTATTTGGAAAAAGGGTCTAATAGGTTACTGAGAGCCTCACTAAATTGCCGAGGCTGTCCTTGAATCTGCAGTCCTCCAGTCTCAGCCTCCCAAGTACTAGGATTACAAGCATGTACCACCACACCTGGCTGGAGATGAAAATTTTAAGAAGAGGAAATATCCATATTTTAAAATGCAGCAAGGAAGTCAGAATAACTAGGGAGTCATTGCTGAAAACAGGGAAGTATATGGGAAGAAGATAAATTTCAGGTATGTGGAGGATTTGTTAGCCTTGTTACTATTTTGAGCTGAATCTGTTTCTTTGTTGAGAGAGGAGCTATAGAAAGGGAGAGGTGTGGTGATAATTTAGGAGGGAAGTGATCCTTCCACTCAGCAAATGCTCATTGAGTACCTGCTGCAAGCCCATGCTACTCCAGAGTCTGAGAGGATAACACATGTGTGTGTGTGTGTGTGTGTGTGTGTGTGTGTGTGTGTGTGT
>PVJS01041217.1:0-18061 GCA_004027185.1 Glis glis
CCAAAAAAAAAAAAAAAAAAAGAAAGAAAGTAGGTTTTGGAGGGTGGAGCAGAGATTACAATCCAGAGTTGGCATGGCCCGGCAAAGACCCAGCAAAGGAAACACTCCCAGTGTATTCACAGGAAGCAAAGAACCTCTGGAGTGAAAGGTCTGTATTCAGAAGGTAAACTGAGGCAGGCCAGGCTGAAGAGCATGATCATCTTGTGAGCACTGGAGAGCCCTGGAAGGTGTAGGAGCTTGGGCAAGGATAGCATTTATGAATCAAGATGTCCAGCCAGGGCTCCAGCATGGCCCAGCTCATGGGTTCACCCAGGCCACCTTGTGGAGTGACATCTTCTCCTCTTCACCACGGCAGGGAAATACAGCTCAGAGATCAGACCTGCTTTCTTCTTTGCCATCCCCTACCTGCTGGTCCTGGGCTGGGCTGGCATGAGGGTCTTCAAACAGTCACAGGCGGCCCCCTGCTACGCCCCCGCCATGGTGAGTGCCTTGTCCCCAGGTGGTCTCCTCCTGCCTGCCTCAGTGTGCCTGCGTGAACTGCCTTTGACCAAAGACTTTGTCTCTTTGGAAAGATACCTTGGTTGTCAGGAAAAGAGGGAGGAGCCTTTATTGAGTGCCTGTTGGATACCAGACCTCTCAGGCTCTCTGATTCTCTCCCATGAGGCAGGTGCAGGAGGAACAGAGAAAGGGCCTCCTGCAGCGGCCAGCTGACCTGGCCCTCATCTTATACCTCATCCTTGCTGCGTTGTTCACACTCTTCCGGGGCCTGGTGAGTCGGCCCTGTCCAGCCTTCCCCTCTCCTGCCTCCCTTCCAGGCCCACTTCTCCCATATGTATTCCTTTATCTGGCACAGAAAGGCCACTGCTATTCTGTCTGGTCATCCAAGGAAGTTCTTCATCGAGTCTGACCTGAGTGTTCCTGGACAAAGCCCTGTTCCCTGCAGATCTCTGTTCAGCTCCCATATCTGTGAATCCCTGGCCTGAGGGAGAACACTAGGACAATTCCCTGCTTGGGAAGTTGGGGTGGGGATGCCTGGTGGGAAAGGGGCATTTGAGGTTGGTGTTGGCTCCTCTGTCTGCCCAGGTGGTGCTCGACTGCCCCACAGATGCCTGCTTTGTGTACATCTATCAATATGAACCATACCTGCGGGACCCTGTGGCCTACCCAAAGGTGCAGGTGAGAGGGCTGTTCTGAGGAGAGGGTCGCCGTCCTGCCTGGGCCTCATTGAAGCAGGTGTCAGAAGCATGAGTCAAACTGGCAGAAGCACATGTGGGATTTATTGTCTTACCAAACAAGTAACATGATGGTCTTCAGGCATGGCTAGATCCAGGAGGTCAAGAATAAATGCCTCGGGGCTCTGCTTTCTATGCATGGCTCCCTTTGTGGGGTGACAAAGGCAGCACCAGGTTTCCATCCACCCATCCCAAAAGAATGTCAGTCCTTATTGCCCATCCCCCAACTTAAGAGCATGTCTCAGGCAGGGACCTGATTGACCCAGCCTGAATTCCACGCCCGCCCGTATGGCACAGCACTGGAGTGTTCTGATGGGGAGGCCATAGTCGCATGCTGCACAGGGTTGGGGGGTGCAGAGAGCCCCCATCCAGCTGGATCTGATGCTGCGGGGATCACCCCTGGGGCCCCCTTGGGGGCTGGGGAGGTCAGACTCACCTCAGGCTGTGTCTGTCAGATGCTGGTGTACCTCTTCTACACTCTGCCCTTCTACGGCCTGGCAGTCTATGCTCTCACCTTCCCCGGCTGCTCCTGGCTGCCGGACTGGGCCTTGGTGTTTGCCGGAGCCATTGGCCAGGTAAGGAGCAGTATGGGGGTGGGGGCAGGTAGGGAAAATGGTTTTTGCTAACCCATCAGCTGCCTAACCTGGTCAGCACAATGATGGAACCCCAAGAAGCCCTGGGCCCAGCACCCCAGAATTCCCTGAAGCCCCATGGGGTCAGAACTAGAGAGAAGGAGGAACAGGGCCCAAGAGGGATTCTAAAGGACAAAGGTTTCATAGAAACAGGGAATGAGGCCCGGTGTGGTGGCGCACGCTTGTAATCCCGGTACTTGGGAAACTGAGACAGGAGGATCGCAGGTTCCCGACCAGCCTCAGCTACTTAGTGAGGCCCTTCAAAATAAAGAATAAAAAATAGGGCTGGGGGTGTAGCTCAGAGGTAGAATGCCCCTGTGTTCAATCCTAGTACTGCAAAAAAAAAGAAAAGAAAAGAAAAGAAAAGAAAAGAAAAGAAAAGAAAACAGGAGCAGAGGAACTGGGCTTTAACACATAAGGATGAATTCGGGCAGGGAAGCACATTCCAGAAGTGGAAAAGCTTAAAGAAAGATTCATGTGGGCTGGGGCGTGGTGGCGCATGCTTGTAATCCCAGTACGTGGGAGGCTGAGACCGGAGGATCTGGGTTCGCGGCCAGCCTCAGCTACTTAGTAAGGCCCTCTGCAACTTAGCAAGCCCCTGTTTCAAAATGAAGAATAAAAACTAGGGCTGGGGGTGTAGCTCGGAGGTAGAATGCCCCTGGGTTCAATCCCCGGTACCGCAAAAAAAAAAAAAAAGATTCATGTGGGGCATGGTGGCGCATGCTTGTCATTCCAGTACTTGGGAGGTTGAGACAAGATCATAGATTCATTGGAGGCCAGCCTCAGCAACTTAGTGAGAATCTCAGCAACTTAGCAAGACCCTGTTTCAGAATAAAAAATAAAATAAAGCTGGGGGTGTAGCTCAGAGGTAGAATGCCCCTGGGTTCAATCCTTAGCACCAAAAAAAGAGAGAAAAAAAGAAAGAACAGTGATTTAGCTGAGTTATAACATATCTCAGGGCAGAGGCAAGAGAAATTAGCAGGTAGATGCTGAAGACTGAACTCTGGGCTGGGGGGCTCCTACTGAAAGTGACTGGGAGCCATGGGAGATGTCTGAGCAGTGGAGGGCCTGGTCAGAACTGCGGGCTTATTTCTGGGTTCCTAATGGGAAGAGATAAAGCCTGGGCCCTGGAAGTTGTCTTCAGGGGTAGAATTCACAGGATTGTGTCAAGATCAGCTGTCTGGGGTAGGGAAGGTTGGAGGAGAAGCTGGCTCCTGGCCGAGGACAGGCATATTTAGAGATACACAGATGCACAGAGAGGGGAGACAGGGTTGTCAGCTGAGCCGTTCTACCTGTTGGAAGACCCAGGGGGAACTTCCTGTCCTTCTGGCCCTGACCCCGTCCTTTCCTCTGGCCCCAGGCTCAGTTCTCACACATGGGGGCCTCCATGCACCTGCGCACACCCTTCACCTACCGCGTGCCTGAGGACGCCTGGACCTACTTCTTCCTGAGCAACCTCCTGTATGCACTGGGCCCACACCTGCTGGTCCTGCGCTGCCTGCGGTGGCCAGCCTTCTTTCTGCCTTCGCCACCCCCCGATTCCCTGGACCCACAAAAGAAGCAGCAGTGAGGCTGTGGGCTCCTGGAACTCTGTTTACATGCACAGCTGGCCCTGCTCTGCCCTGGGAGGGGCGGTGGGTCTTTTAGCAGCAGGAAGGGATACCTGGGCTCTGTGGTCCTGGCTCTGGTGGTTTCAGGCAGTGGGTGGACAAGAGATAACAGCCAGGTGCTCTTGAGAAGAGCACTCCAAAGCCCCATGGACCCTTCTGCTCCTCCCAGAATCTACTCATCCTCCCTCCTGTGGGTTCTTGCAATAAAACCCTCATGGTGCCTAAAATGTCACTGCCTGTGTGTTTTAGGGTGGGGGTCTCTTCTTTGACCCCTTGAGGGCCCCACCCTCTCTGTCATGGTGGCTATTAGAATCCCAAGGTGCCAGGACCACAAAAGTCTGCTCTGATTGGGGTACAAGGCTCCAGATGAAGGGAAACTGAGGGTCAGAATAGATAAGAGTCCTGCCTAAGGAGAGAGAAGTCACCGTGGTGCCAATAAATTACAGTATAAGCCTGTAATCCCAGTGTTGGGAGACTGAGAGAGGAGGATTTCAGGTTCGAGGCTAGCCTCAGCAATTTAGCAAGGCCCTCAGCAACTTAGCAAGACCCTGTTTCAAAATAAAATAGGAAGCTGGGCGTGGTGGCACACCCTTGGGCTGAGACAGGAGGATTGCAGGTTCACAACCAGCTTCGGCTACATAGTGAGGCCCTCCACAACTTAATGAGACCCTATTTCAAAATAAAAAATAAGAGCCGAGCGTGGTGGCACACGCTTGTAATCCCAGTACTTGGGAGGCTGAGACTGGAGGATCCGGGTTCGCGGCCAGCCTCAGCTACTTAGCGAGGCCCTCCGCAACTTAGTGAGACCCGGTTTCAAAATAAAGTATAAAAAATAGGGCCGGGGGTGTAGCTTGGAGGTAAAACACCTCTGGGTTCAATCCCTGGTACCGCAAAAAGAAAAAAAAAAAAAAGAGCTGGGTGTGGTGGCACATGCCTATAATCCCAGTACTTGGGAGGCTGAGACAGGAGGATCACAAAAAGTAAAGTAAAATAAAATAAAATAGGGCTGGGGGAATAGCTTGGAGGTAGAATGCCCCTGGGTTCAATCTCCAGTACCACAAAATAAATAAATTACAGTATAACTTACAGTGTGGCAGAGTTATTAAGCACCCACGGTATACCTTACAGAGTGCTAATTCAAACACTGCATCCTGGGTCTCACCTCATCTTCCAGATGGGGAAACTGAGGCTGCAGGAGGTGAAGGTTCTAATCCAAGGTTGTACCTCCTGGGCACACCTGAGACCCAGCAGGTCAGACCATAGAACCTATTACTGCTTCTGCTGTGTGCTTCGCTTGGGCTCATTTTATTTTATTTAATTAATTAATTAATTAATTTATTTATTTTGCGGTACCAGGGATTGAGCCCAGGGGCATTCTACCTCCGAGCTACACTCCCAGCCCTATTTTTTATTCTTTGTTTTGAAACAGGGTCTCGCTAAGTTGTGGAGGGCCTCACTAAGTAGCTGAGGCTGGCCGTGAACCTGCGATCCTCCAGTCTCAGCCTCCAAAGTACTGGGATTACAAGTGTGTGCCACCATGCCCGGCTTTGGGCTCATTTTAGGGGAAACAGAGGCTGGGAGGCAGCCAAGAGGATGGGGGAAAGGGTGACTATGTCCTGGTTTGTGGTTCTTGAAACTGGGCGAAGGGCCAGGTTTGGGGATGGCTTGAGCTCATTGGGGACTAGGGGGTCATGACCAGAGTCCCCAGTTCCTTGACCTATGTGTGTTTATAGCCATTGGATCTCCACCACAGAACCAACATCCCACTTCTCAGAGATGGAAAGTAACTCAGAGAGGCCCATGGTCTCCTCCAAAGTCCAACAGCCAGTGTAGGGCAGAGTCAGACTTGGACCTTGCAGGTGCATCCCTATGCCTGAGCGGGATTACTGCAGGCCCCCACTCCTCTGGGGGCTGCTGGAGTGCGGGTTCCCAGCTCACACCCCTTGCCAAAGCAGAGTGCCCAGGATGGAAGACTCGGGACTCCATCAGGGCCCCCATTCCATTTTCAAGATGGTAAAATAGAAAAAGCCCAGAGAGGTTGTTCTGCTGGCCCACGGGCAGCCAGCAGAGGCAGGAAGCCATCCTTCCTCCACCAGTGCCTGGGCCACTTTTCAGCGGAGTGCGCCGCCGCGTCCCCTTTAATGCCCCCCCAGCCCGCCTCCCCCCTCCCCTTGCAGGCAGACGCCGTGATTGCGCCGCCCGCAGGGACCTGCCCAGTCCTTCCCGGCGTGCGGGCAGCGCAGTCCCGACGCGCAGGGTCCGCTTGGCCGGGCCGCGCGGCAGGATGGTGAGTGCGGCGTAGGGTCCGCGATCCCCGGGATCTGGGCTTCTGTCTCTCTCTGATACTGTCTCTTCAGCATTTCTCCTCTCAGTCTCTCTCGATCCTCTGTCTCTAGCCCTCTTGCATCTGTTTCTTTTTCTGGCACTCTCCTCTTTAGGAAGGGTCCTCCTCTCTTTTTCTCTTTCCCCACCCGTCTCTCTTTCCTCTCCTCTGTCTCTGCCCCTCTCGCACTCTCTCCTCTGTCTCTCCCTCCCTGTCTCTCTCCATCTCTCCCTGCCGTTCTCTGTCCCTGCCCCCTCCCACCCCCCACCCCTTGTCACTCCCTGTGTAGCTAGTCCGCTCCTCGCGCTCCTGGCCCGGCCCCGTTTGCTGCAGTCTCCTGGCGCTCGGATAACCTTGCTGAGAGCCGCTCCGGCTCCTCCCATCCCCCTCCGGAGCCCCGGCCGGGGAGAGGAGGAGGCGGGGCTCCGAGCCAGGGGAGGCGGGGTGCAGGTGGGGTGCCGGTGCAGGTCCAAGGGAGGGTGAGTCCAGGGGCGCGGGCTTGACGCAGCAGTGAGCGAGCGAGGCCCGGGAGGGCGCAGCCGATGGGGTCTGCCAGCCTTCCCCGGGGGAACCCTCCGGGACCCTGGCTCTGGTAGGGGACTGGGGATGAGAGAGGTCCTCCTCTCCTCTCGCGGAAGGCTGGCCAGGGAGCAGGTCCTCTGAAAGGCACAGGCTGCGCGAGGCTGGGCTGAGCGCTTTGTGTCCCCAGGTGTGCGCTCGGGAGGCCCTCGGTCCCCGCGCGCTCTGCGCCGCGGTTTGGGGAGTCCTGCTCCTCACTGCCTTGGTGGGGGCGCAGCGCGGCCGGAAGAAGGTCGTGCACGTGCTGGGTGAGTCGGGCCGCGGAAGCGGGTCTTGTCCCGCTGGAGTTGTGGCCAAGAGTGATCATGGGTGCGCAGAAGGGGCAGGGGGAAGCGGGACGTCCATGACCACGGTCCCCCCAGCCCGCCCAATCTGAGTCCCTGCCCCCTCCCTGAGCTCGCCCCTTCAGGCTTCTGACCGCCCACTCATGTCTTCTTACCACATCCCCGCCCAGGCCCCCTCTTTCGCGCGTCCCCCCCTGGCCCCCTCTTTCGCGCATCCCCGCTCCAGGCCCCCTCTTTTGTATATCCTGGCTTGAGGGCTGAGGGTCCCTCCCCGTCCTGCCCCCTCTCTGAACCCTTCCTGGTTGCCCCACAGAGGGCGAGTCGGGCTCTGTGGTGGTGCAGACAGCACCTGGGCAGGTGGTTAGCCACCGGGGCGGCACCATCGTCTTGCCCTGCCGCTACCACTATGAGGCAGCTGCCCACGGCCACGACGGTGTCCGCCTCAAGTGGACAAAGGTGGTGGATCCCTTGGCCTTCGCGGACGTCTTCGTAGCACTGGGTCCCCAGCACCGGGCGTTTGGCAGCTACCGCGGGCGGGCCGAACTGCAGAACGACGGGCCGGGGGATGCCTCCTTGGTCCTGCGAAACGTCACCCTGCAGGACTACGGGCGCTATGAGTGCGAGGTCACCAATGAGCTGGAAGATGACGCTGGCATGGTCAAGCTGGACCTGGAAGGTGGCCGCCCACTGGCAGGATGGGGATTGCTTCTATGGGAGGAGGGAAGGGAGGAATCACAAGGCACAGAACCCAAATCAGGTCTGCTTGAAGAAACTTAGAGCTTTTGTGTGGGGGGGTGAGGCTGATATTGCTCCTCATGGACTTTGGCAGTGAATGGAGACGTTTCAGGTGTCTGTACTTGGAGAGGGGGTGATACTGAGACAGGCATGGTAGCAAACGCCTATAATCATTCCAGGCCAGTCTCTGCAACATAGCAAGAGTCTCAGCAACCTATTGAGACCCTGTTTCAAAACAAAAATGAAAAGGGCTGGGGGCCAGGCATGGTGAGACACACCTGTGATCCTAGTTGGGAGGCTAAGACAGAAGGACACAGATTCAAGGCTAGCCTCAGGAACTTAGTGAGGCACTCAACAACTTAGCAAGACCCTGTTTCTAAATAAACAACTTAAAAAATGGGGCTGAGGGTGTAGCTCAAAGGTAGCGCCTGGGTTGAATCCCAAGCACCACAAAAAGGGGGGAGTTGGTGGTGTACCTTGGAGGTAGAATGCCCCTGGGTTCAATCCTCAGTACCCACAAAAAGAGGGGGCAATACTGGCCTCTAGTGGGGAGAGGCCAGGGATGCTGCCTGGTACAATATGGTCCCCTCAGAAAGAAGGATCCAGTCCAAAATGTCAATAGTGGGGACACTGAGAACCTGGGGTCAGGGTGTACAGGTATCTGTATTATGTCAGAAATCCATCCCTCATTGCTGCTTCTTGGGTGGGCTTTCCTCAGACTGGTTTCCTCTTATGGAACCCAACACCTGGCTTCTAGCAACTGATTTCTTAGGAGCCTCAGCTAGAGTCCCAGAGTTGTCCCTCATTGGCCCAGGTTGAATCATGTGCCCATCTGGGAGCCAATCGCTGCTACGGGGAGATGGGTTGCTCTGATTATGGAGCTGAGGGGCAGAGTTGCTGTCTGAAGAATTCCCTTCCACCTGTTTGCAGGTTCTAGGAGAGATCCAGGGTGTGCACTTGCGCCTGCTGAGCTTTCTAACAATAACAAATCCCAACAGGAGCGGCAGCTCTTCTTTATTAGGCGTTTTCTGTGTGCCAGCCACTTAGCTGAAGAGTTCTCTGGAGTCTCTCATTTAATTCCACAAACCCTCAGGGAGGCAGCTATTACTGTAGATGGGTAACTGGCTCAGCATGTTAGATAGAGCCTTGCTCACAGGCAAAGGAGCCACAGAGCTGGGATTCAGGCTCCTGTCTGTGGGCTCCAAGTCTTCTCCCTGGCCCCTGTTCACACCTGGGTCTGCTCAGAGTATTCCACTCACCCCAAGGGCTGCACCTTAAACACAAAGCACTCTTGAGATGGGTTGACTTTGAGTCCAGCCAGGGACAAGTTCAGAGTCATAAGAACTGAAGGTGGACTGGGCCAGGTGGCACATGCTTGTAATCCCAGTACTTGGGAGTCTGAAACAGGAGGATCACAGGTTCAAGGCCAGTCTCAGCAACTTAGCAAGACCCTCAGTAACTTAGTGAGACTCTGTTATAAGAAATAAAATAGGGCTGGGGGTGTAGCTCAGAGGAAGAATGCCCCTGGGTTCAATTCCCAATAACACACACACACACACACACACACACATACACACACACACACACACACACACATACACACACACACACACACACACACACACAACTGAAGGTGGAAGAGAAACCTATGGGACAACCTTCTAGGGAGAAGGGGGAGTCCTGTGCTGGACACAGAAATTTCTAGCTCTGTGGGCTTAGGACTGGACCAGTGGGAAGACTCAGTGCTGCTGGGATATCAGAGACAGGTAGGACTGAATAGAAGGGGGCTTGGGAGTTGGGTTTTATTTATTTACTTTTGTGGTACTGGGGATGGAACCCAGGGGTATTCAACCTCCAGGCTGTGCCCCCCCAGCCCTGTTTTATTTTTTATTTGGAAACAGGGTCTCATTAAGTTGATGAGAGCCTCACTAAGTTGCTGAAGCTGTCCTCAAACCTGCGATCCTCCTGTCTCAGCCTCCCAAGTGTTGGGATTACAAGCGTGTGCCACCACCACCACCATGCCGAGCGGGAGTTGTGAGTTTTTTTTTTTTGGGGGGGTGTGTGTCTGTGGTACTGGGACTTGAACCCAGAGGTATTCTACCTCTGAGCTACACCCCCAGCCCTATTTTCAATTCTTCATTTTGAAACAGGGTCTAAATTGTGGAGGGCCTAAGTAGCTGAGGCTGGTTGGGAACCTGCAATCCTCCTGTCTCAGCCTCCCAAGTATTGGGATTACAAACGTGTGCCACCATGCCTGGGTGGGAGTTGGGTTTTAAAGGTTGCATAGAAGCCAGGCTTGGGGGTGCACACTTGTCATATCAGTACTTGGGAGGCTGAGACAGGGGGATTGCAGATTCGATGGCAGCCTCAGCAATTTAGCCAGACTATCAACCACCTAATGAGAGCCTGTTTCCAAAAGAAGGGGGCTAGGGGTGTAGTTCAGAGGTAGAATGCCCCTTGGTTCAATCCCCAATACCACACACACAAAAAATAAAGAATAAAGGATGCGTAGGAGTTTGACAGGTGGAAAGAAGGTGAGCAAAGGTCTCCAGTGGTGGGAAAGGGGTAAACTGGATTAAGTATGTTAAGGAGGAGGGTCAGGTGAATCCCAAGCTTAAGGCAAAAGGCCAAAATGGTTGTGATCCAGAGAGAAGCGTGGTCAGGTCTGAGCCATCACAGGGCACCCCCGATGTCAGGTGGGTGGGTGCGTGCTGGGGGCCCTGCTGAGCCCTGTGCACTCCCTGTCAGGCGTAGTCTTCCCCTACCACCCGCGTGGAGGCCGCTACAAGCTGACCTTCGCCGAGGCGCAGCAGGCGTGTGCCGAGCAGGATGGCATCCTGGCATCTGCGGAACAGCTGCACGCGGCCTGGCGCGATGGCCTGGACTGGTGCAATGCCGGGTGGCTGCGCGACGGCTCGGTGCAGTACCCGGTGAGCCAGCCCCGGGAACCCTGCGGCGGCCTGGGCGGGGCCGGGAGCGCCGGGGCGGGCGGTGGAGCCCATGGCGGCGTGCGCAACTATGGTTACCGGCACAACTCGGAGGAACGCTACGACGCCTTCTGCTTCACGTCCAACCTACCGGGTGCGTAGGCTCCTGGAAGGAGGCTCACCCCTAGAAACCCCCCATCCCGGACCCGCGTCCCTTCTTCCCCACCCAGTCCTTGGCAGTGGCAACCAGGGGACCCCTCTCCTCGACTGCCACGGTGTGCAAACGCCACCTGGCACTAACATTGCCCGGGCCGAGCTGGGGTCTCAGGTGCAGGGGAGGGGATGTCTCTGGATCCCGAGACTGCAGTTTTGGGCTGCAGTGGGCGGGGTCCTAAACCGAGGCCAAGTCCCTGGAATGGTCCTAACAATTCCCTCCACCGCACCCCCGCAGGGCGCGTGTTCTTCCTGAAGCCGCTGCGGCCCTTGCCCTTCGCCGGAGCAGCGCGTGCGTGCGCGGCACGCGGCGCGGCGGTCGCCAAGGTGGGCCAGCTGTTCGCCGCGTGGAAGCTGCAGCTGCTGGACCGCTGCACGGCAGGCTGGCTGGCCGACGGCAGTGCGCGCTACCCCATCGTGAACCCGCGCGCGCGCTGCGGAGGCCTCCGGCCGGGCGTGCGTACCCTCGGCTTCCCGGATGCCTCCCGGCGCCTCTTCGGTGTCTACTGCTACCGCGCACCGGGAGCACCGGACCCGGCTCCAGGCGGCTGGGGCTGGGGCTGGGCCGGCGGCGGCGGCTGGGCTGGAGGCGCACGCGACCCCGCTGCCTGGACCCCACTGCGCGTCTAGGACCCAGCAAGGAGGGCCGACGGCCGCGGGGCACTTGGCGGGTACTCAAGTGCTCTGAGGTTCCCTAAAGACTGGTGATGCCTCTGAAGTCCCTGAAGATGGGCTTTTCCCCTTGAGGTCCCTGGAGACCGACCACGTTCCCTCCTCTAGATCCCCTGGACACTGGACATACCCCTGGTGGTGCGCTGTAGGCTGATCAGGCCCCTGGCGGTCCTTGGACACTGACCACGCCCCCTGAGGTCTCCTGGAGACAGACACATTCCCAGTGGTCTCTTAGAAACTAACCACGCCCCTGGGGGCCCTGGAGACTGGCCGGTCCTCTGGAGACTGGCTAAGCCCACCGCTTCTGGACAGTGGATTTCCCCTCCTTCCAACTTTCTCTAGGAGAAAAGCCAGGCTCCCTGAGGACCCCAGGAGGCCAACGGAACCCCCGCGGTTTCCTGAAGACGGGCCACCCCTCTTCTGCTGCCTGGAAACAGACCTCCTCCTTGGTCCCCTGGAGGCTGGACCCCCGGGATTATCTGGAGACTGGCCGCACATCCTCTGCATTTCCCTGGAGACTGAAAAGTGGTCCTTTGAGGTCACCTGCACAATGCATTCCCCTGCCCATCACCTGCAGATAAAACAGAAACCTCAGGGTCCCCCAGGTGGTCACACCCCCGCGGGCACCTACCGATTGCGGGCTCAGGCACTTCTCCCCCACCGTGACCGATAGTGGGTACTACCATTCTCTCCTTGCTCCCTGAGAGTCCCCTAAGGTTTCCAGGGTAACAGGCCACGAGCGCGGTCATTGGGGGACAGTCCTACCCCTCCAGTTTATGGGAGAACACCCCCATTTGTCACCACTAAGAGGATCACACGACACGCCCCAGCTGGCTTCCTGGAGTGCCCCACCCCTCAGGTATTTTTCTAGAGGGAGAGCATACCCACCCCAGCCCCCAAAGGCCCCTTACTGGGCTGTCACCAAAGAGATCCTTCCCTGGGTCTTGTCACTTATTATGGAGACCAGATGCCCATCTTCCCGCTGTCACCAAGGCGACCAGTCCAACTTACACAGGTCACCGAAAGTCACACACCCCTTCCCCAATGGACCCCTATGGAGATGGTGCCTCCCTTCTCCATCTGTATCCATGGAGACCACACGTTTCCCATCTCACTGGCCCCTGAGACCTACAACTCTACTTCTGGTGTCCCCGCCCTGACGGACAGCCATGGAGACTGCCCTCCCCCAACTGTCCCCAGGGTGACCCAACATTCGGTCCTCCAGTTCTCCGGTTCTCACCATGGAAACTGGCGGCCCCTTCCCCCAGGAGCATCCCGCTCCTTGCTGCCCCCCAAGTACCCGCCCCTGGGCGGCTTGGAGCCCCCGTGGCTGTTGCCATGGGGACCAAACTCTGGTGTCTAAGGTTCCAGAACACCTGTCCCCCTAGGCTTTACTGCAGGGCCCCGTCCCACCAAGCTGTTGCCATAGAGACTCTCCCCTTGACAACCGACCTCCGGGTTCTCAGGAACTTCTCATCCTGGGCTTATGCCCCGGGTGCCTCTCCCCAGGGCCACCCACAGCGTCCCATCAGGGGCAGATGACCGGCCCTTAGGCTGGGCTGGACTTCTGGAGCTGCTCGCCACCTCCGTTTGCACGCTACCTATACGCAGACCCCAGCTGTGCACGAGACACCCTTGCAACACTCGGGCATTTTTATCACGGCCCTGTAGAGGAGGAAACCGGGCTGCGGTGGGCACTGAACTCTTTTGCTCTCTCGCCCAGGTCCACGCTCCTTCCCACACCCCTGGCCCGCTTCCCTCCTCAGAGATCCAGGAGGGTGGAATGTTCCTTCAATGTCAAAGGAGTGATTCTTGCTAAGAGGTCAGGACCTAGCCAGACTCCAGCTGGCTCCTAGAGACCTCCCACCCAGGGTCAAGACCACCCCAGCTCTGAGGTCCTGCCTGGAGGAACCCTGGGCCCCCCAGGGTGGCTCCTTACTGTCGCTTTGGTCTCCAGGAAACTCACCTCTGCAGTTTGGAACCAGGTGGACTTGGGTTCGAATCCCACCTCTTGTTCTTGTTCACTGTGTGACCAAGTGACAAAACCCCTCGAAGCCTGTTTCCTTCTCTGTACCAGGGTCATTCTGAATTCCCACGAGGCAAAGCATACAGTAGGGGTCCAATAAATGTTTCTTTTGATGAATGAGAAAACAAGGCAGCCAGTGGGTGATTCCTTCCTAAATGCACTTTGGTGGACAAAGTTTCTCCACTGTGGGTGCCTGGTTTCCATTGGGTTGGGAAGCTTCTCCCCTCACTCCTCAGGTTCTCCCCACCATGCTGCCAATCTTTCTCTCCCTTCCCTCCTCCTGTCCCCCTAGAGGTACTAGGGATTAGACCCAGGGGCATTCAACCACTGAGCTATACCCGCATCCTTATTTATTTATTTATTTATTTATTTATTTATTTATTTTTGCAGAGCTGGGGATGGAACCCAGGGGGATTCTACCTCCAAGATACACCCCCAGCCCTATTTTTAATTCTTTTTTTTGTGGTACTGGGGATTAAACCCAGGGGCATTCTACCTCTGAGCTACACCCCAGCCCTAATTTTTAATTCTTTATTTTGAAACAGGGTCTCACTAAGTAGCTGAGGCTGACCATGAACCCAGATCCTCTGGTCTCAGCCTCCCAAGTACTGGGATTACAAGCCTGCACCACCACGCCCGACTTATGCTTTATTTTTGAAACAGGGTCTCACTAAGTTGCGGAGGACCTCACTAAGTAGCTGAGACTGGCTGCGAACCTGCAATCCTCATGTTTCAGCCTCCCAAGTACTGGGATTACAAGCATACGCCATCATGCCCGGCTCTTGCTTTTTATTTTGAAACAGCATCTCACTAAGCTGCTGAGGGCCTCGATAAATTGCTGAAGCTGATCTGGAACCTGCAATCCTCTTCTCTCAGCTTCCCAAGTACTGGGATTACAGGCGTGCGCCATCATTCCCGGCATACTGCTCCTTAACTGCCTTGACTAGATCATTCATAATATTCAGGGCTTGGGAGGCTAAGAAGGGAGGATCGCAGGTTCAAGGACAGACTCAGCAAGTAGTGAGACTCATCAACCTAGCAAGACCCTGTTTCAAAAATAAAAATAAAATAGGGCTGGGAGTGTAGCTCAGAGGTAGAATGCCCCTGGGTTCAATCCCCAGTACCAAATTCATCATCATCATCATCATCATCATCATCAGGGCTTAAAATGTTCAAAACTGAATAGGAGTTCCTGGGCCAGGATCACAGTGAGGTTGCCAGGTTTCTCCAGCATGGGATTGGGGTGGTGGATCTGACTGAACATCCTTTGGAGCTCCCAGAGACGCAGACCACTGATCTGAAGCAGGTCCATCCACTTAGTTAGGTGGCCATGGGCTCCGGCTGGGCCTTAGTTTCCTCCAGAGGGTAATGGGAAGCGGCACATTTCTGGAGATGGATTCACAGGGTTTCTCTCACCTGCTTTTCTGCCTCATGGCTGCTGGCATCCTTTCTCCCATCCTTCAGTTCCAGCTTCCTGGTCTGCCCTTGAGTATGTAAATTTCCCTTTTCTCTTTCAAGAAGGGTTCCAAGGGTCTGACTTCACCTCCTTTGGGCTCCCTCTGCAATCCTGATTGGTCCAGGGGTAGATGTGGACCCAGGCAAACCAATGTAACTAAGTCCCTGGGACTTTGGTGGACCTTTTTTTTTTTTTTTTTTTGGTACTGGGTATGGAACACAGGGGCTTTCCACCTCCAAGCTACACCCCCAGCCCTATTTTACTTTTTATTTTGAAACAGGGTCTAAGTTGCTGAGGCTGGCCTCAAACCTGTGATCCTCCTGTCTCAGCCTCCTAAGTAGGCGTGGGCCTCTAAACCTGGCTTGGTGGACTTATTTTTGTGGTCTCTATGATGTTTTTGTTTGTTTGTTTGTTTGTGGTACTGGAGATTGAACCCATGAACACATTACCTCTGAGCTGCACTCATAGCCCTATTTCATTTTATTTTATTTATTTATTTATTTATTTTTTGCGGTACTGGGGATGGAACCCAGGGGCACTCTACCTCCGAGATACACCTCCAGCCCTATTTTTTATTCTTTAATTTGAAACAGGGTCTTGCGAAGTTGCAGAGGGCCTCACTAAGTAGCTGAGGCTGGCCGTGAACCTGGATCCTCTGGTCTTAGCCTCCCAAGTACTGGGATTACAAGTGTGCGCCACCATGCCCGGCTTGCCCTATTTTATTTTTATTTATTTTTGTGTGTGTGTGTGTGCGTGCGTGTGTGTATGTATGTTACTGGTGATTGAACCCAGGGACATTCTACCTCTGAGCTACAACCCCAGCAGTATTTTTTTTTTTTTTTGCGGTACCGGGGATTGAACCCAGGGGCGTTCTACCTCCGCGCTACACCCCTGGCCCTATTTTTTATACCTTATTTTTGAAACCGGGTCTCACGAAGTTGCGGAGGGCCTCACTAAGTAGAGAGAGAGAGAGAGCTGAGGCTGGCCGCGAACCCAGATCCTTGGGTCTCCGCCTCCCAAAGTACTGGGATTACAAGCGTGCGCCACCACGCCCGGCCTCCAGCCGTATTTTACTTTATTTTTTTTTTCTTTTGAAACAGGGTCTTGCTTGGTTGATGAGAGTCTCACTATTGCTAAGGCTGTCCTTGAATCTGTGATCCTCCTGTCTCAGCCTCCCAGGTACTGGGATTATAAGCGTGCACCACCACACCTGGCTCAAAATTTCTTCCATGTTCTTCCCAGAGCTTTCATGTTCATTGAAGCAAACATGCAAACACAGTCATCCCTTGGTGTCTTTGGGAGAGATTGGTTCCAGGACCCCCCACACACTTGAGCATCTGAAGATGCTCAAGTCCATTTATATAAAATGTCACAGTAAGCCCAGCATGGCGGCACACCCCTGTCATCCCCGTACTTGGGAGGCTGAGACCGGAGGATAACAGGTTCGAAACCAGCCTTGGCAAATTAGCAAGATCTTGTCTCAAAGAATAAAAAGCACTGAGGATGTAGCTCAGTGGTTAGCACTTGCCTACCATTCTTGAGGCCCTGGGTTACATCCCCAGTACTGAAAAAAAAAAAAAAAAGGTTAAGCCAGGCATGGTGACGCATGCCTTTAATCAGAGTATTTGGGAGGCTGAGATAGGAGGATCGCAGGTTTGACACCAGCCTCAGCAACTTAGTGAGACCCTGTTTCAAAAAAAAAGAATAAAATAGGGCTGGGAGTGTAGCTCAGAGGTAGAATGCCAGCAGGGCATGGTAGTACATGCTTGTAGTCCCAGTACTTGGGAGGCTGGAGGCTGAGACTGGAGGATAGCAGGCTCACGGCCAGCCTCAGCTACTTAGTAAGGCCCTCCACAACTTAGGGAGACACTGTTTCAAAATAAAGAATAAAAAAATAGGGCTGGGGGTGTAGCTCGGAGGTAGAATGCCCTTGGGTTCAATCCCCAGTACATAACTAACTAACTAACTAACTAACTAACTAACTAACTAAATTCAGGCCGGGCGTGGTGGCGCATGCTTGTAATCCCAGTACTTTGGGAGGCGGAGACTGGATGATCCGGGTTCGCGGCCAGCCTCAGCACTCTCTCTCTCTCTCTCTCTCTCTCTCTCTCTCTTTCTCTCTCTCTCTCTCCCTCTCTCCCTGTCTCTCTCTCTCTACTTAGTGAGGCCCTCCGCAACTTCATGAGACCCGGTTTCAAAATAAAGTATAAAAAATAGGGCCGGGAGTGTAGCGCAGAGGTAGAATGCCCCTGGGTTCAATCCCCGGTACCGCAAAAAAAATAAAAAATAAAAAATAAATAAATTCAGGCTGGGGGGTATAGCTCAAAAGTAGAACATTCCTGGGTTCAATACCACTACCACACACACACCAAAAAAAAAAAAGTTTTAAAGAGAAGTATTCAGAGGTAATTAGTACACTTTCATGTTGTATAACCACCACTTCTATCTAGTTCTGAGATGTTTTCAAAGAAACCCCCATACCCATTAAGCAGTCCTTCCCCATTCTTCAACCCCCTGGCAACTGCTAATTCACTTTCTGTCTCTGTGGATTTGCCTATTCTTGGTATTTCCTATTAATAGAATCGTGCGACATATGGTCTTTTGTGTCTGTCTTTTTTCATTCCACAGTACATTTTCAAGGTTCACCCACATCGTAGCATGGATCAGTCCTTCATTTCTCTTTATGAATAATATTCCCTGATGTTGCTCTGGTTTGGGTAAGATCTGGAGGGAGGATGCTAGGTCTTTGGGGGTGTGGCCTCAAAGGGAGTATTGCAGCCAGCTCCTTCCAGTCTCTCTCTTCACTTTCTGGCCACTGTGAGGTGAGAAGTCTCCTCCACCGCATGCTCACCCTGATATGTTGTGCTGCCCCAGGTCAGGTGACCCTGGACTGATCCCTCTGAAACTGTGAGCCAAAAAAACCCTTTCCCGCACAATGATTATCTCAGGTGTTTTGTCACAGTAACAGAAAGATGACAATGCAGTTCATGTATACCACATTTTGTGTGTGTTTGTGTGTGTGTGTGTGTGTGTTACTTGGGATTGAACCCAGGGGCATTCTACCTCTGAGCTACACCCCCCAGCCCTATTTTATTTTATTTTATTTTTTGAAACAGGGTCTCGCTAAGTTGATGAGTCTCACTATTGCTGAGGCTGTCCTCAAACCTGCAAACCTCCTGTCTCAGCCTCCCAAGTACTGGGATTATAGGTGTGTACCACCACACCTGGCTATATACCACATTTTATCTGTTGATGGACATTTGGATTGTTCCCATAACTTTTTGACTGTTGTGAATAATGCTTCCATTACCATTAATGTGCCCTTTATATGTTGAAAGTAGCTCTTCTTTTTTTTTTTTTTTTTTTTTTTTT
>PVJS01041218.1:0-11683 GCA_004027185.1 Glis glis
AGTCCCATTTCTTTCTATTTCACAGAATAGATTGAGGAGTATTGGGATTAGTTCTTCTGTAAAGGCTTTATAAAATTCACCTGGGAAACCATCTGGACCTGGGCTTTTCTTTGATGGTAGGCTCTTTATTGCTGCTTCAATCTCGTTAATTGCTATTGGTCGATTTAAATTTTCTATGTCTTCTTGATTCAACTTAGGAGGGTTGTACATGTCTAGAAACTTGTCAATATCTTCTAGGTTTTCCATTTTGTTGGAGTATAGTTTTTCAAAGTAGTTTCTGATTATCCTTTGGATTTCCGTGCTGTTGGTGGTAATATCCCCTTTTTCATCTCTTATTTTAGTAATTTGGATTGATTCTCTCTTTCTTTTGGTTAGGTTGGCTAGTGGTTTGTCTATCTTGTTTATTTTTTCAAGGAACCAGCTTTTGGTTTTGTTGATTTTTTTGTATTTTTTTAATTCTCTACTTCATTGATTTCTGCTCTGATTTTAATAATTTCCTGTCTTCTACTAGCTTTGGGGTTAGACTGTTCCTGTTTTTCAAGGGCTTTGAGGTGTGTCATTAGGTTATTTATATGGTGATTTTCTGTTCTTCTTATGTGAGCACTCAGTGCTATGAATTTTCCTCTTAATACTGCCTTTGGGGTGTCCCAGAGATTTTGATATGTTGTGTCTCTGTTTTCATTTGTTTCTAGGAATTTCTTAATTTCTCCTCTTAGTTCTTCTTTTACCCATTCCTCATTCAGCAGTGTGGTATTCAGTCTCCACGTGTTTATGAGGTTTCTCTGGGTCTTCTTATAGTTGATTTCTAGTTTCATTCCATTATGGTCTGAAAAGACGCAGGGGATTATGTCACATTTTTTGAACTTGCTAGTACTTACTTTGTGGCCTAGAATATGGTCTATTTTAGAGAAAGTTCCATGAGCAGCTGAAAAAAATGTGAATTCAGCTGTAGTTGGGTGGAATATTCTGTATGTGTCTACTAGGTCCATTTGGTTTATGGTGTTCCTTAGGTCTGAGGCATCTTTATTGGCCTTTTGTCTTAAAGACCAATCTAGTGGTGTGAGAGGTGTGTTGAAGTCTCCCAATATTATTGTATTGGGATCTATGTGTGGTTTAATGCCATGAAGGGTTTCTCTTATGAAAGTGGCTGCACCTATGTTTGGGGCATAAATGTTGGCTATTGTTATATCCTCTTGCTGGATTGTTCCTTTTACCAGTAAGAAATGACCTTCTTTGTCTCATGATAAGTTTAGGTTTGAAGTCTAATTTGTCTGATATAATTGCTACTTCTGCTTGTTTTCGAGTTCCATTAGCATGGATTACCTTGCTCTACCCCTTCACCTTTAGTTTGTGTGCATCTTTACTTGTAAGGTGTGTTTCTTGCAGGCAGCATATAGATGGATTGTGATTTTTAATCCATTTTGCCATCTTATGTCTTTTGATTGGGGAGTAGAGGCCATTTATATTCAGCGTGATTATTGAGAGATGGGTTTTCATTCTTAACATTTTGAGATTTAATTTCTGTTTGAGGTAGTGTTTGTTCTTTGCCTAGTTGTTTGTTTGATGGAAATTACTGTTTCTCTGGTTCTGGCGTTTCCTTATTTTTTCTTCTTTGTAATTAATCTCTTTGAGCATTTTCTCTAGTGCTGGTTTGGAGGACATAAAGTTTTTCAGCTTCTGTTTGTCATGGAAGGTTTTTATTTTTCCATCAAATTTGATAGATATCTTTGCTGGGTAGACAAATCTTGGCTGGAGGTTGTTTTCTTTCAGAGTTTGGAATATGTCGCTCCAGGCCTTCCTGGCTTTCATGACTTGATTTGGAAGGTCGGGAGTGATTCTTATTGGTTTGCCTCTGAATGTTACTTGTTCTTTTGCTTTTGCTGCCTTTATGAGTCTCTCCTTGGCCTCTACATTGGTCAATTTGATTATTATGTGGCGTGGTGAGCCTCTTCTCTGATCCTGTCTATAGGGGGTTCTATATGTTTCCTGTACACGTGTATTAACCTCTCTTTCTATGTTTGGAAAATTTTCTAATATTACTTCTCTGAATAGATTATTGATTCCTTTAGTTTCAGCTTCTAATCCCTCTTCTATGCCTATTATTCTTATGTTTGCTCTTTTAAGACTGGCTGAGATCTCTTCAATGTCCAATTCATGCTGTCAATTTGTTTTTTCTAATTTATATACTATGTGTTCATTTTTGGAGAGTGAGATTTTGTTTCTTCTAAAAGTGAGATTTTGTTTTCCATGTGGTCTAGTCTATTGTTGATGGTCTGTATTGATGCCTTCATTTCAATTATTGCATCTTTCACTTCCTTCAGAGCTTCTTTTTGATTCCTGCTTATTTGCTCCTTAATTTCTATCAGGCTCTCTCTGAATTCTTTTCAGAAATCCTGTATCATTTCCTCTGTTGAACTTCTGAATTGTCCTTCTGGCAGTCTTTGCACTTCTGAGTTGGCGGGTTCTGTTGTTGTGGGATTGTGGGGGCTCATTGTTTCTTTGCTATTCTTCCTTTTCATGGTTTCAGGTTTCTTATGTTTATACCTTTGTTGCTTTTGGTAACTCTTCCTCTCTCACTCTGTAGGTATCCTATGTCTAATCCCTCTCCCTTTATATTTTCTTATCCTAGGGGTAGATAGTTGCTACTAGGTGAGCCTTAAAGGTGATTGGCCTTTACTGAGTGGTTATTCTCACTTGCTCGGTATAATGTCCATTTGCAGGCCCAGTTCTTGGTCTCCTTCAGTGATTGGGACCCTTGCCTGGTGCCCCTCACTAACTGTGTGTGGGACCAGTGCTGCTATTGCCCCTCTCTCTGCAAGCGTGGGTCTCCGTGGTCTCCACTTGGGCTGTCCCTATGTCTCTCTCTGTCTACACCTATAGTAGGAATCACCAGCAGGGGGCCCCGGACTTGTGTCTCTCTTTGCCTACAGAAACAGTGGTCGTCACTTTGCCCTGATTCTGTGTAAACACGGAACTCCACGTTTTCCACTGGGAGGGCTGGTTTGGTCCAATTTTCCCCAGGTACCACAGCTGTATGTCCTGTGGCTATCCACGGGGACTCTATAAGGGTGCTGCGACCCCCGGGTTGCAAGTCTGTCCCACCCAAATGTCACCAGGGATTGTCTGCTTATCCACGTGTCTACTGCGTCCCACAGCAGACCCCACTCCCGCCTCCGCTGGGGCAATCTGCACTGTCTCAGACCCTGTGAGTCCCTGTGTCCACACTAGGTGGTTTCCCCCTGGGGCAGCTCGTTGACTTACGGTCTCGTTGAGTGCTGCTCTTAATCTCTGGGGTGGGGGGGTGGGCTCAGCCGCTGCCACAGGTTCTGGTCCGGCCTCCGGGTCCTGGGGACTCTGCCGAGTGTGGATCGAACTGCTGCTTGCTTTTGTTGCTGGTGCTCTGCAGTGCTGGTTTTAGAAGGGCTCCCTGTTTTCTTTGTTGGTGGCCTGCAGAAGCCGCAATGCCGGTAGCCATTGGCACAGTCTGACCGAGATGGTGCTGCTGCCACTTCTGCCGACGCAGTAGTTCAGGTCTGTGTTGAGCATGGAGCGAGTCGCTGCTCGCCTTCACTGCTGCTATTCTGCAGCTGCTGGATTCACAGCAGGTCGCTGGCGTCTCCATTGGTCTTGTGCAGGAGCCACAATGCTGGTTGCCGCCGGTAAAGTCCTGCCGAGATGGCGCTGCTGCATCCGCTGTAGCTGCTGCTGTTTAGTGTCTTGAGTGTGGAGGAGCCGCTGCTTGCTTTCATCTCTGCTGATCTGCAGCTGCTGAACTTCCAACAAGTCTCTGGCTTCTCTGCCGGCGGCGTGTGGAAGCCGCAATGCCGGTAGCGGCCGGCGCGGTCTGGCCAAGATGGTGCCGCCACCGTCCCTTAGGTAAGGTGCTTGGAGTTTTTTACTTTCCTCTGTTTTGTCTTCTGGCTTTGATTCCGTCGTGTTTCAAACTTTTCGTTGTTTACTTCAAGTTTGTGTTGCCTTTCTTCTGTGGAGAGGTTGCTTTCACAGCGAATGAGATGTGTGTCTCAGAGAGATTGTAGCGTGGTGTCTCCCTTAGTTGCCATCTTGAAAGAACCATTTTCAAAATAAAAAGTAAGCCAAACATGGGATCCCTTTCCTGAAATCTCAGTACTTGTAAAACTGAGACAGGAGGATTGCAGGTTCAAGGCCAGTGCCAGGTAATTTAGGGAAAGCCTGTTTCAAAATAAAAAAAAATAGGGCTGGGGGTTAAGCTCAGAGGTAGAACACCCATGAATACAATTTCCAGTATAAATAAATAAATAAATGAATAAATAAATGTATAAAAGAATAAAAAGGGCAGGGGTTACAGCTCAAAAGAAGAATTACCCTGGGTTCAAACCCTAGTCCAAACAAAACAAAACAAAAACAAAAACAACCCCCCCCACCCCTTTACATTGTCTGTTAACGTAGTTCCTAAATCTTCCCCTCCACCCTTAGCAGGTTCGGAACAGTTTGCACTTAGCCACTGAGGTTAAGCCCCAAATGGGGGTGGGGTGGAAGTGTTATTTCTACTTTTGTTTAATTTTTGGAATTTTGAGGCTGGGATGGAACTCAGAACTTTAGACCTAGCAGGCCAGTGCTCGACAACTGAGCTGCACACCCATCCCCCTCCCACTGCTGTTTTTCTTTGTCCTTTAAGGTGTATGAGGATGGATCAGCATGTGGTATTCTCCCCTACACCAGCTCTGGCTGGACTGGTGCGCTCTAGGTTGCTGAGTCTTGCTATGTTGCTGAGACTGTCTGCAACCTGCGACCCTCCTGTCTCAGCCTCCCAAGTACTGGGATTACAGGCGTGTACCACCATACCCATCTTGCATAGGCATTTTGATATCAGTAAATGTAACTATAATATCAAAGCTTCTAGGGAAATTACAGATATACGTGAATGAAAAGACATTCTGGTGATGGTTCCTGGAAGTGGAGTTTTCAGGTCAGGTGAATGACAGATGGCTGACAGAAGTGGAAATGAGTGCCAGATCCCAGTACGAGGTTAGGACATTCCTCCCATCTCTGTCATTCCTATTCCTACAGACTATTTTTGGGTTTCTTCGCGCCCTCATGTGATAGGATATCTCATATTCTGTTTACTAACTCTGTGTGTGTGTGTGTATTTTCCCATCATATGTTTGTCTCATTTTGTGTATGAGAGAGTATCTCCCTTGCTTGGAGAGTGTTGACTCAATTTTCTGGCATAAACTACCTTCTGAGTATCTGGATGGGCCCACAGGTGGGGTGACACCACTAGGCCTGGCTCATGGTTGGTCTCTGAATGGACTTGTGGTTTCTTTCTTTCTGTCCAAGAACAAGATTTGATTTTCTGAGGGGAAATGGTAGTTTTTCATGTTTTAAAAATTATGCTTTTTGAGCCGGGCGTGGTGGCGCACGCTTGTAATCCCAGTACTTGGGAGGCTGAGACCAGAGGATCCGGGTTTGTGGCCAGCCTCAGCTACTTAGTGAGGCCCTCCGCAACTTAGTGAGACCCTGTTTCAAAATAAAGAATAAAAAATAGGGCTGGGGGTGTAGCTTGGAGGTAGAATGTCCCTGGGTTCAATCAACAGTACTGCAATAAATAAATAAATAAATAAATGTGAACATAAAAGCAGGGCGTGGTGGTGCATGCCTATAATCCCAGTACTTGGGAGGCTGAAACAGGAGGATCTCAGGTTCACGGCCAGCCTCAGCTACTTAGTGAGGTCCTCTGATACTTAGTGAGACCTGTTTCAAAATGAAGAATAAAAAATAGGGCTGGGGGTGTAGCTCAAAGGTGAAATGCCTCTGGGTTCAATCCCCAGTACTGCCAAAAAAAAAAAACACATGCTTTTCAGAAAAAATTTTATGGATTTCTTACATATACTCCTTGTATAAAGGCTTATTATTTGGTATTTCATACATTAAAAATTTGCCATCATCAGAACTGGGAATGTAGCTCAGGAGAAGAATGCTTCCTGTCATACATGAGATCTTGGGTTTGGTCACCAGTATTGCAGAAATCCACAGTAAACAAATAAAGAATTCCTTGGCGCCCTCTGGTGTTCAATTGAAAAATTCCAGTACTTGAGAGGCTTACACAGAAAGATCAGTTTAAAAGCCCCCGTACTTTAAATTATCCAGACCCTGTTTCAAAATAAATAATAAGCTAGACATGGGGACCCATGTGTGACATCTCAGTATTTGTGAGGCTGAGATAGGAGGATTTCAGGTTTGAGGACAGTGCCTCATAATTTAGGGAGACCCTGATTCTAACTGTGGGAAATGTGAATTGGTGATAGAAACAAACACTTGAGAGTCGTTCAGCAAGGCAAAACGTGACTTTTTGCAAAAAGGGCGTGCAACCAACAAAAAGTCTGGTAAGCAGGGACCCTGAGCAGGAATTCTGCTTGGGTTTTATCCATTACCCTGACGCCATCAGTCCCCCGCGATGGGCGAGGGCTTGGGTTTGCAACACTGTGTGACTTTAAACCGACACTTTATTAACTTTGTAACCTCATCAGGATCCAGCACTGTGGGCTGAGAGCTTCCAACATTCTGAGAGACAGAAGTTAATACAAAATGGGGACAAATGGTATCATAAAATAGAAATAATACAAATGGAGATGTCTTTGTTTTTGGTTTGAAGAAAAGATCTTATATTTCTTATAATATGATATTTTGGTCTTTTTATCAAATTTGGTTAATATAAATTGACTTTCATGATCTCTGGCATCTAATAAAAGAAGGTTGTCTTGGCATGATATTGGAGTTTGCTTAGTGAGGGTGATTTAAATTAGTTTTTGGGAACACACAAATATAAACCTAAAAAAGGCTATCATTATTAACAATTTTTGTTTAAAGGACACCAGCTGGGCCGGGCATGGTGGCGCACGTTTGTAATCCCAGTACTTTGGGAGGCGGAGACCGGAGGATCCGGGTTCATGGCCAGCCTCAGCTCTCTCTCTCTCTCTCTCTCTCTCTCTCCCTGTCTCTCTCTCTCTCTCTGTCTACCTAGTGAGGCCCTCCGCAACTTCGTGAGACCTGGTTTCAAAATAAAGTATAAAAAAATAGGACTTGGGGTGTAGCGCGGAGGTAGAACACCCCTGGGTTCAATCCCCGGTACTGCAAAAAAAAAAAAAAAAAAAAAAAGGACACTAGCTTGGTAAAATGTTCTCTTAAGCTTTGTATTTTAGGAGATACTTGGGAAATACAAATATATTTATCATACAAAGAAGCCAGTAATAATTGACATCACAGTTACACAAAGGTTAAAGTACATTAACAGTATTTACTTTTGGAGTGAAATTCAGAATCCATGGTTCACTAAGAATACTATAATTATAGTTCTATGTAGGTTAATAGCATTGACAGAAATTAATAAGTTTTGGGAACAGGATTAATAATCAGAAATAGGCTTATTATCTGATGCATAATTGTATCTCACTTATACAATAATAAAACATTTATAAAGCCAAAGCAAACAGATGTAAACCAGGTCTTAAATAACAGGGATTTTTTTTTTTGCAGTACCGGGGATTGAACCCAGGGGCATTCTACCTCTGCGCTACGCCCCCGGCCCTATTTTTTTTTATAGTTTATTTTGAAACCTGGTCTCACGAAGTTGCGGAGGGCCTCAATAATTAGCTGAGGCTGGCTGCGAACCCGGATCCTCTGGTCTCCGCCTCCCAAGTACTGGGATTACAAGCATGTGCCACCATGCCCGGCATAACAGGGATTTTTTGAATGGTACTAAACGTATAGATGACAGAAATTTCAATAACTTCATTAATCATTTTGTATGATTAAGGTTCAGATACAATGCACAATGCATAAAAGAGAACACTTATTGGTTACTTTGCATGTATATAAAACCTACATATTTTTAACTTTATAAACTTTTGTGAAACATTTAGATAAGCCTCAAATACATAGCATATTTAGCCCTCAGATGTATACACATCTATAGTTATAGGTTAGGGTTTCAAAAACACTCTAGTAACGCAAAGTAATAATTGTTCATTTATCCTGAGTGATAAAGTGGTCATTTAACAGCCTATAAAACTGACACTTAAACTCCGACTTTCCCCCAGCCCTTTAAAAAATTTTTTTTGTTTTGAAACAGGGTCTCACTGGGTTGCTGAGAGTCTCACCATATTGCTGAGGCTGGCTGAGAACCTGAGATCCTCCTGTCTTAGCCTCCCAAGTACTGGGATTACAGATTTGAGCCACCACACCTGGCTTTAAATAATTTCTTTTTTTTTTTTTGCGGTACTGGGGATTGAACCCAGGGGCATTCTACCTCTGAGCTACACCCCAGCCCTATTTTTTTATTCTTTATTTTGAAACAGGGTCTCACTAAGTTGTAGAGGGCCTAAGTAGCTGAGGCTGGCCACGAACCCGGATCCTCTGGTCTCAGCCTCCCAAGTACTGGGATTACAAGTATGTGCCACCACATCCAGCTTAAATAACTTCTTTTAATTCTAATCATTACATACAAAATTTCTTTCATAAGTTTTATCCTTTACAAATCATTTGCAACTTCCTCAAACCCTCTGCAACTTGCTTAATGTTCTGATTTTTGTTGTTGTTCTCACCTTTCTTTTTCCCTATGGGATAACTCAGTCATTCAGAACAAAAATCTTGCCATACAAAATCCTTTCCCACCTAAAAGCACTTAACTTTCTTTACTAAAAAACTTCCTCACACCTACAACCTTTTAAAAAATTCCTTTATTTACCTTTATGTATTTGTTTTCCTTTTATCTTAACATTTTCAAGCTTATAATTTAAAACAACCCTTATAGAACTTTTTCAATTTAGATGAATTACTCCTTTTCAGTAAGATAAATACTTTATGTTCTTTATAGTTTTCTCATTAAAACACAACTTAGAAATGTTTTTTAAACTTTTGTATATAGAATTACATATTAGTACTTAGTGAGGCCCTCCGCAACTTTGTGAGACCCGGTTTCAAAATAAAGTATAAAAAATAGGGCTGGGGGTGCAGCTTGGAGGTAGAAAGCCCCTGGGTTCAATCCCTGGTACTGCAAAAAAAAAAAAAAAAAAGAATTACATATTAGTTAGAATTTTTAACTCTTTTTTTTGGCGGTACCAGGGATTGAACCCAGGGGTGTTCTACCTCCGAGCTACCCCCGGCCCTATTTTTTATCCTTTATTGAAACTGGGTCTCACGAAGTTCCGGAGGGCCTCACTAAGTAGCTGAGGCTGGCCGCGAACCCGGATCCTCCGGTCTCTGCCTCCCAAGTACTGGGATTATAAGCGTGCACCACCATACCCGGCTAATTTTTAACTCTTAAGTAATCTTATGCTTAGTTAAGATCCAAGGAGAAAGCAATCTTAAACTGTTTCTTACATATATGAAAACACATTTGATAGACTTTAATATTGCCTTTTGCTGATGTTAAGAAGCCAAGAGCACTTTGTATTTAGCATTGATTTTTAGCATTGTAACTTATACACAATTTAGATTTTTGAAAGATATTTATAAAAGTTTATATCATTTATATTTACTTCATTTACCCATTTTAGTAGTTATTTTAGATTATCCATATAAGCTAAGATTTCTTTCTTTTTTTTTTTTGCGGTACTGGGGATTGAACCCAGGGGTGTTCTACCTCAGTGCTATACCCCCAGCCCTATTTTTTTATACTTTATTTTGAAACCAGGTCTCACGAAGTTGCAGAGGGCCTCACTAGGTAGAGAAAGAGAGAGAGACAGGGAGAGAGAGAGAGAGAGAGCGCGCTGAGGCTGGCCGCGAACCCGGATCCTCCAGTCTCTGCCTCCCAAAGTACTGGGATTACAAGCGTGTGCCACCACGCCCGGCCATATAAGCTAAGATTTCTAACAAGCATAGTTAGCACTTTAAGTTGTTATTTTTACAAAAATCCTAACAATGGACACTGTACTTTAAACATCAACCAGAAACAGACAATACAATCCTAATTGGCTAGCCTGGCAAAAATAATTTTTAGTGACCAGTTTTTGTTTTTACTTTTCCAAACTTAGATGAATTTGTTAAAGATTTATTTAAGTCACATAAACTAAAATGTATTTGGATCCATTTTGTTGTTTTTAATTTATGAGCACTTATTTATCTGTAATTGATGAGCCCAATCTACCTGTGACCTGAGCTTCGGCCAAAAGACAGCCAGTCATAATATGGGTTCCTGGGACAAGAAGAAACAATATTTAATCATCCTTTGTTTCTTTTTGCCTTAAGTCCATGGATTATCTCCCCAATACTGTAACATTAGGCCTAAGGGGCTATCTGAAGGATCTACTCTTGTTTTCTTGGTACCTTTCTTGTCTGAAGTAGATTTTTGTTTCATCTTGGTTACCGTGGTTGTGTGTCCCAGACTCAACTCCCCTTTTTCAAAGGGCTTCTTGCACTCCCACTTCAATGGCTTCCTCCTTGTCTGTCCAGGCCCCTTACAGGAAACTGGAACCTTGGGAGCCCCCTCTTGCTTGTTGTCTTGAAATGCCTCTCAGTCACACACACAACCTCTGAGATATCCCAACCACCAAGGAAATATTTGGGCACCTCCCATGATGCTTCTTTCCTGTTTCCATGCACAGAGTTACCTGTTCACTGTGGTGCTTGCCAGGGCCCTTCCTGCGTTGCTGATCCACATTTGCTTTTGAGTTCATTGTTGGCCTGGGGGTGGCAGTTCTTTCCTTGTCCCAAGGCCACCGCAACTCAGCAGTGGGATGTGTTTCCTCTGGAGAGGGGTCCCTGCGACCCCCTTGGTGATGATTCTACCCGGACAAGCCCCCAAATTGTGGGAAATGTGAAATGGCAATAGAAACAAACACTCGAGAGTCGCTCAGCAAGGCAAAACTAGTTTTTGCAAAAAGGGTGTGCAACTGACAAAAAGTCTGGAAAGAAATTCTGCTTGGGCTTTATCCCTGACCCTGATGCCATCCTGCCCCAGGCCCTGATGGGTGAGGGCTTGGGTTCACAACTCTGCCCCATTAGCTAGTTTAAACTGACACATTAACTTTCTAACTTCATTAGGATACAGCGCTGTGGGCTGAGAGTTTCCAAAATTCTATGAGACAGAAGTTAATACAAAATGGGAACAAACAGGGTGTCATAAAACAGAAGTTAATACCAAATGGAGATGTCTTTGTTTTGAGTTTGAAGAAAAGATCTTATATTTCTTACATAACTAAAAAGTGAAACAAAGCTGGGGGAGTAGCTCAGAGGTAGATCTCCCAAGATTATCATCCTTAGTAGTATTAACTAACTAAATAAATAAAAATAATAAACAGGGCAGTCGTTATAGCACAGAGGAGGCACTTCCCTGGGTTCAAACCTGAGACCCCCTAAAACAAACAGCAGCAACAACCAAAATGAGGCCCTGCCCTTGACATTGTATGTTAATGTAGCTCCTAAAACTTCTCCATCCTTAGGAGTTGCATAACATTTCCCTGAAGATATGAGCCTTTCCTCAAAGCAATGTATACAAAGTTACACATTGACCCAAACCCTGATTTCCAGCAACCTTTGTTGTCTTTTAGTAAAGACCCCAAAACAAAGCAATTTTACAATATATACCAACAATTTAGAAGCCCATTTAATAGACTCAAATGTTACTTTAGATCTTATGAAGCCAAGAGCATTTTAAAGCATTAGTTAGCCAGGCGTGGTGGCGCACGCTTGTAATCCCAATACT
>PVJS01041219.1:0-18055 GCA_004027185.1 Glis glis
CCTCCGCAACTTCGTGAGACCCGGTTTCAAAATAAAGCATAAAAAAATAGGGCTGGGGACGTAGCGCGGAGGTAGAACGCCCCTGCGTTCAATCCCCGGTACCGCAAAAAAAAAAAAAATGTAAATTCTATGTAAATAGGGGTAATACTATATTGTTCAGGAAATAATGACAAGAAAAAAAAGTTGTCACACAATTGTGTACATACTCAGTATAGGTACAATATTTCCCCAGGTACTGGGGATTGAACACAGGGAAGCTCTACCACTGAGCTGCATTCATCCCCAGCCCTTTTCAATGTTTATTTTGAGAAAGGGTCTAAGTTACCCAGACTGGCCTCAAACTTATGATTCTTTTGCCTCAGTCTCCTGGGATTATAGGCATGCACCACCACACCCAGCTAAAACAGAAATTCTTAAATTATGTTCTGTGGAAAACTTATATGTAGAAGCAACTGGGGATTTTTTAAATACAGATTTTTGGATCCCCAATGCAGAACCCTTGATTTAAAAAATCTGGCACAGGAACCCCAGAATCTGCATTTAAAATCCTCCCAGGAAATATACTTTAAAATTTGAGAGTTACTAGTTTTAAATCGATTCAGGTTCATGTTTAGTGGTATTCTATAAGTTGGTGGTATTTGATTATTATTCACATTCTTGAATTCTAATAGTTGGTTAATTCCTTGGGTTTTCCTGAAAGACAACCATATCATTAGAAATAATTATAATTTTCTTCCTCTTTTCAGTTTCTATGATTATTATTTCTTTCTATCCTCTTATTGTTGTAGAACTGGGGTTCGCAAATTGTGAGCCAACTCTTTTTGTATGATCCACTAAGAATCATTTTTACATTTCAAAATGGCCATATAAGTACCAACCTCCACGTTGCCTCTTGACCAGCAAGGCCCAAAACATTTACTATCTAGCTTTTACTGAAACAGCACAGTGGCCTCTGCTGTAGACTCAGAAACGCACCATTCAGACCCCCCCCCTTCAAGGAAGCCACAGAGGGTATGGGTCCCAGAAGAGCCTCCAGCTGCAGGTCTCCCAAGGCTGACCCCAGCTCCAGGAGAAAACCTTTCTGGGGCAGCCCATAGTGGATATTCAAGCGAAGTAGGGAGAAAGGCCAGGACATTTCAGCTCTGGGAGGGACTCACGGGCAATATTTGTTCCAGAACTACCCCCAGGTTAGCCAAGGCTTTGTTGGACAGAGTCATATTTGGACTTCTTTCTTTGCAAAGTCCTGCTTCCCATTTCTTACCTTCACAGGTATTGACCCCTAGTAAACATCCTATACTCCAAGCCCTGCCGTGATATGTGCCTTCAGAGAACCCAACCTTTGTCAGACTATAATTTTGAGCACAATATTAATAATATTGGTGATGATTAGCACCATGACACTTTTTATATAAAATGCTTGCTATTGGTTTTAGGTAGATATTCTTTATCTCTTAAAAAAATATATATGTACCTATACACATGCAAATATACATATATAAATATTTGTACTGGGGATTGAACCCAGGGGCATTCTGCCCCCAAGCTACACACACAGCCCTATTTTATTTTTTATTTTCAAATGGGGTTTCACTAAGTTGCTGAGGGTCTCCCTAAGTTGCTGAGACTGGCCTCAAACCTGTGATCCTCCCGTCTCAGCCTCCCAAGTACTGGGATTACAAGCATGAGCACTACATTAGCCTGTCTATTACTATTTTTAAGAATAATGACACTTATTTATTAAAAGTTTTACTAGGAATGGGCTTTCAATTTTATCATGTACATGTCCAGCATTTCCACTCTTTTCATTAATGTAATAAGATTACATTTGGAGATATAATAGTGAAAGATCTTTGCTTTCTAGATTAAACTTAGATAATGATGCATACCATTTATTTATTAATTTCTTTGTGTAGCACATTCTACTGTTTTAATATTTTAAATTAATAATATTATAAAATAAACCCTTCCTTTAAAAAATTTCTATGAATTTTAACATACCACCATCAGTCACCACAATCAGTAGACAGAAAAGTTATGTCATCTAAAAAAAATTCCCTTATGTTGACCCTTTGTGGTCTAACCCTCCTCCCACCTCTCACTGCCAGTGATCACTGATTTTTAACCATTTCTCTAGTTTCCTTTTCCAGAATGACTTGCAAAAGTATTAATGAGATATGTAACTTTCTGATACTTGTTGCTTTAACTCAGCATTACTCCTTGGAGATTTTTCCAAGTCATTGCATATTATCAGTACTTCATTCCTTTTCATGCTGAATAATGTTTAAATTTATATCTGCAGCAGTTATTTATCCATTCATTCACTGAAGGACTTTGTGATTGTTTACAGTTTGGGCCTGATATGAATTAAGCTGTTATACATTCATGATTAGGTATTTATGTGAACAGAGTTTTCATTTCTGTAGGGTAAAGAGTTAAGAATGAAATTGCTGACTCATATAATAAATGTATGTTTACCTTCATAAAAAACTGCTGAATTTTATTTATTCTAAAGAGGTATACCATTTTTTATTCCAACCAGCAACGAATGAGAGTTCCTGTTGTTACTTTGCATCCCTGCCAGTGTTTGGTTTAAAACTTTTTTAAAAAGCCATTCTAATAATTGTGCAGAAGTATTTTATCATGATTTTTAATTTGCATTTTTATAATGACTAATGATGTTAAGCATTTAACAAGTGCTTTTTTGCCATCTATCTTCTTTGAACAATTTTTAAAAACTGAATTTTTTATATGTTTTTATTGGTGCATTGTAGTCTCACATCACAATAAGTATCAGTTTGGTGTTAACATATATGCACACAGCTCTTGGTGTTCCCCCCTGCATCTCCCCCCGAAATTTTTTTTTAATCCTGGGAATCAGACCCAGGGGTGCTCTGCCACAGAGCTACAGCCCCAGCCCTTTTTATTTTTTTTATATTGAGACAGGATCTCACTAAGTTGCCTCCGCCTCAGCCTCCTGCCTCAACCTTCCCCTGAGCTGCTGGAATTACAGGCATGCGCCACTGCACCCAATCTACATTTTTTTTATTGATGAGTTTTGAGAGTTCTTCATATATTCTGGAGATAATACCTTTTTCAGATATATGATTTGCAAATGTTGATTTAAATCTACTAATAGTGTTTTATGTAGAGTACAAATTTTAATTTAAAAAATTTCCCATATTTTATTGTTGGCATCATATGCAGAAACTTTTTGCTTAACCCAAGGTCTCAAAGATTTCCTCCTATATTTTCTTCAAAAAGTTGTTTGGAGCCGGGCGTGGTGGCACACGCTTGTAATCCCAGTACTTGGGAGGTGGAGACCGGAGGATCCAGGTTCGCGGCCATCCTCAGATACTTAGTGAGGCCCTCTGCAACTTCTTGAGACCCGGTTTTAAAATAAAGTATAAAAAATAGGGCTGGGGGTGTAGCTCGGAGGTAAAACGCCCCTGGGTTCAATTCCCAGTACCGCAAAAAAAAAAAAAAGTTGTTTGGTTTTACATTTAGACCTATGACTAATTGAATTGATGGTTATATAAGGAGTGGGGTAAAGTCAAACCTCATTTTTTTTCATACAGACATTCAAGTGTTTCAATAGCATTTGTTCAAAAGACTAAAATGACTATATTTAGGTGAGAGTCTGAGTCCATAATTTTGTTTGAGTTCTCCAATGTCATTCTTCTTTTTGAAAATTGTTTTTGACTATTCCAGTTCATTTACCTTCTGCCTAAATCTCACAGTCGGCCTATCCATATTTACAAAAAACTCTCAGTAAGATTTTCGTTGCTGTTGAGTTAAACATATGGATGGATTTGGAGAGAACTGACATCCTGTGTTGAGTGCTCCAATCCATAAAAATAGCAGGTATCTCCATTTATTTAGGTCTTCTGTGATCGTTCACAAGCACTCGTGGTTTTTAATATACAGATCCTGCACAAGTTTCGTTAGTTTTATAATTAAGTATCCTTCTCTTTTTTGAGCTACTTAAATGGTACTTAAAAAAATTCAGTTTCCAATTGTTGACTGCTAATATATAGAAATAAAATTGTTTTTGTATGTTGACCTTGTCTCTGGTGACCTTGCAAAATTCAGTTATTAGTCCTAGGGGCTTTATTGTATTGAATTTTGTCAAATGCTTTTTCTGCAGCAGTTGATACATGATCCTGTAGTTCTTATTTTTTTTTTTTACTGGGTTTATATGGTAGATGATATTGATTTTTGAATGTTAAACCAGCTTTATAGTTATAAAATGAAACCCACTTGTGACATATTAGCCCTTTTATACATTTATGGACTTGATTTGATAATGTTCAGTTGAAGATTTTAATTTCTGTATTAATGAGGGAAATATGTGCTTAGTTTTCTTTTCTTGTATATCTTTGTCTGGTTTGGATTCAGGTTACTGCTGGTTGCATGAGATGACTTAGGAAGTGCTTTCTTCTATCTTCTGGAAGAGATTGTGTAGAATTGCTGTTATTTCATCTTTAAATGAAACCATGTGGGTCTGAAGCTTTCTTTTGGGGGAGGGTTTAAACTACATATTCAATTTCTTTAAGAGATATAGGACTAGTCAGATTAGCTTCCTTTATGGGCGAGTTTTGGTAGTTTGTGAATGTCCTTCTTCCTTTTTTTTTTTGTGGTACTGGGGATTGAACCCAGGGACATTCTACCTCTGAGCTACACCCCAGCCCTATTTTATTTTTATTTGGAAAGAGGGTCTCACTAGGCTGATGGGAGTCTCACTACTTGCTGAGGCTGTCCTGCGACCCTCCTGTCTCATCCTCCCAAGTACTGGGATTACAGGCGTGCGCCCCCATGCCCAGCTCCCTAGTTTGTGACTTTCAAGGAATTGAGTGAGGTGCTGAATTTTTACTGATAGATGATTGCAGTATTCTCACATTAGTCTTTAGTGTCTCTAGGATCTATACTGCTATTCTCTTTCATTTCTGGTGCCGGTGATTAGTGTCTTCTCTACTTTTAACTTTGTCAGCCTGTCTAGAGGTTTACCAACATAATTAATGCTCTAAAGAACCAACTTTTGGTTTTATTAATATTCTCTGTTGTTTTCCTCTTTCCTGTTTTATTGATTTCAGCTCTTGTCTCTGTTGTTTCCTTCCTCTGCTTGGGCATCTTTATTTTAACTCTTATGTTATCACATCTCAAAACCTAACCACCTAATTTTGCTTCAACTCTTAAATGGTGGTGCTATGTCTTCAATTGTTCTCCAAAAACTAATACATATCTTTTGAACTCCTGCCTGTCTGAAAATTGTCTCTATGTTAGACATACATAAAAACCAACTTAGCTAGATATAAAATTCTTAGGTTATAATATTTTTCTGAAAGAAATCTGTAGGTAATGTATTCACTGTCACTTAGAATTTGGCATATAGAGGTGTTTGAGGCCAACCTGTTTTTTGTAATATCATAGGACACTGATTTTCCCTTGCTAATAATTTTTCTTTATTTTAGTAATTCAAAATTTTTTCCCAAGATTTTTACAAGTTTGTGTTTATTTTCAATAATTTTTACCTGGAATGTAGTGAGTTAATTTAATCTTCAGGTCTCCCGTTAGCTCAGAAAACTTGCATTAGATATATTTGATTATTGCTTTATGTAACATTTCTGGTTGAGTACATTTCTGGCTTCTCCCTCATAAATACCATATTTCAATGGTGATTTGCCATCCCTTATTCTGTGCATCTACTGACTTTCAATTTTCATTGTTTTTTCTTTCTTTCTTTGTAGTCTATATTACCTTCTTATTTTGTTACCTTTATATCTTATCTTATTGACTTGATTTCAGATTTTTGCCCTTATTTGTTGAGGCTATTTCTATTGGCGCCATTATCAATATGCCAAGTAATTTTCTAAAATTTTGTTCTGACACTGGCAGTATATATTTCCTAGGTTTATGCTTTTACTTGAGTCTTTGTTATATTGTCTTTTCCCTTTGTTTTTAGTACTTAAATAAAATTTATATATATATATATATATATATATATATATATATATTTCTTTTCTTGCTCAGTACTGCCTAGAACAGGGCCTGGCATACAATAGTTCAATGGACATTTGTTAATGAATGAAAAGTAAGGAAGGTGGGATCTTTCTAGACATTGGGTATTTGAATTACCCTTGTCCCTAATTATGGGCCTAATTCCCTTTGGTAGTACTGATCTCCGGTATCATTTTATGGCAATTCATATTTTTATTTTATTCTAATGCTGACATGATATTCTTTCCCAAATCCCTAATTAAGGGTCTAATTCCTTTTTAAGCTCTGTAGCTGCAGGCTAATTGATGTGCAGTTTCCAATCTCATTCCAAGGCTTTCAACTAATGTGACTCTTTTCTCTTAAGATGACACCTCTGCCTACATCTGATGTCCACCTGTCTGGTACTCTGAACTGATGGAATGCATGAACCAGCATAATTCCCATGGCTGTCAACTTCTTATGTCCATGCATAGCTGGTTTTTTATGGTGGTTAGCAATTCCATGTACAATTGTCAAATGAAAGTTTCCTACCTGTACATTCTGCCCAACTGGTACTTGGCATTAGCTCTTTGACTATGGGATGATATTATTAATGTCGTAGAGATTTTTATGTAGATGGGAACAGTAGTTCAGTTGTACTCAGTCTTTGAAGGAAAAACTGATGTCCAATTTTCTGGGTGGTACAGACTGGAGTCTCTGAGTCAATGGTAGTATAAAATACAGTATTAATTCCACTTTTCATCTCTTTTTTGTATGCCATGTAATTTATTGGGAAGTTAGGAGATATTAAATACAGATCTACCAGCCAACACCATTTTGAGTCAGGACTCCATTTCTAATATATTTTTAAGTATTGGGATTTATTATAAATCCAGCCAGAATGTAAGGCATTTATTTTGAATGAAGACACATTGCGTTTTTTTCTTATCATATGCACCTCCTCCTACACACTTACACATAAATATGCCAAAACTAAGTACTCACACTGTATACTCACTCAAACAGTTGATAAAGGGCATTTGAAATAATTTGCAAATATTTATTAAAGTAAAATAATAGCAGCTCTTGCCAAAAATAACATCCTACCTCAGAATATTCACCACTACTGATCTCCAGTATCATTTTATGGAGATTCATATTTTTATTTTATTCGAATGCTGACATGATATTTTTCCCAAATCCTCTTAGAGTTATCAACTCCTCTCCCTGATAAATTCCCAGTTCAATTAGCAAACCCTTATGTATTCTATCTTTTATAGAGTCTTGCAAGTTCCATGTCCAGCACAATCTATCTCTAGTCTCTGTTTCTTCCCATAGGAATTTTTCTTTTGCAATTCTTAAATGTCAAAGGATTTATTTCAAAATAAAAGCTGATAAACAAGTTATAGAAAAATGTGTTTTCCTCCCAAGAAATATTACTGCAAAATGTAGGAAAAACTCACAGGTCTATGATTTATCATCTGCAATAATCCTGCTTTACCTAGTGGCCTCAATCCATCCCAAACTTGTTTCTTCCCTTGTTGAGACAGCATAGCTGGGGAGATTTCTCTGGCTACAAAACCAAAGGCAGGGAAAATCCCAATTAAAAAACAAAACAAAACAAAAACTAGGAAGACATAGGCTATATATACATGGTTGTGCATTTTTCATTTGAAACATTTTTGGAAGCCATTCTACTAATTAATTTTCTTCAATCTCCGTTGGCATTTATTTTTTTAAGGCAGTTAACATCCAAACCACTGCATTTACTGTTTTGAGATCCAGTGTTTTTCTTTCTTTGAACAATGGCTGTAATCATGTTTTCTCAGGTCTCTTAGAAGTTACAGTAATAAGAAGTAGCAGACAGTTTTGCCCCTTGCATTCTAAAAGCAGATTTCTCATGTGGCAAGACAAGAAAGGAAAAAAATCACTGAATGTAAAATGAGGGCTATATCTGAGACCCTGTGAGGTCATGTCTGTACAGCAGATTGGAGTTTTTCTAATGGAGGCAGGGGTGATTGGTGATGACATAAAGGGGACCTGATAGGAGACTGTCAACTTTTTCTTACATGACAAGACCAGTTCAGAGAAACAAAACAAAACAAAAATATATCCAATATCAAATCAGCTCTGCCCCTTGCTCACCCAGGTCAAAAATGGAGTTGAGACTTTTCCAAATAACCTCACAGCTTTGCTCTGCCCCTTTAAAAATAGGCGTTGATGTGAAAAGCAGTAGGACTCTGTAGTTCTTACTGCCATCACTGGACAGAGTACAAAGTTCTCTTAAAAGTCTATTTCTAGCCGGGCGTGGTGACGCATGCTTGTAATCCCAGTATTTGGGAGGCTGAGACAGGAGGATCTCAGGTTCGCCGTCAGCCTCAGCAACTTGTGAGGCCTCTGCAACTTAGTGAGACCCTGTTTCAAAATAAAGAATAAAATAGGGCTGGGGGGCATAGCTCAGAGGTAGAATGCCCCTGGGTTCAATCCCCAGTACTAAAAAAAAAGTTTATTTCCAAGCTAATCCCAGGTGTAGCTGTGCCTAGAGTCCCATCAGTTGGTTTATCCAATTAACATCAGAAAATAGATACCTGCATGTGTATGTTTAGAAAAATGGTTGATTTCAGAATTGGCAGGGAAAAAACCTGTCTCTGCCTTGTGTAATGCCTTAACAGGCCATTATAGTATAAAAAGACCCCAGCAATGGCCTAAGTGTTTGGTTTCTAGAAAAATCCCTAGAAGGAGTACAGAAGGTCCCTGAAATAGGAAAAAATTACAGGCCAGGGAAGTGTCTGGAGGTTGAAATGGAAGAGGAGTCAGTCTTCCAGAAGTCTCCCATGGTAGGTAGGATGGTGATACCTTTAGTAACCAAACTGCTTGATATCTGGTCTTAAATGTCTTTGTTGTTTTAGTCAATTCTCTTTATTTGCCGTAGTTATGTTCTATAAAGTTGCTACAAACACTGAGTGGGTGAATACTGAACCTCCTCTCCTAGGAGAAGGTTAGGGTTAAGTTCCTGCAAGTCTCTGGTCACAAAATTTTCACCGATTGATCAATACGGCCTGTTTTATGTATTTTTGTTTGAAGACACCTTATTTAATATGCATAGCTGATTCATTAACATTGAACTCATAGCCAATACCACCATAACTCATGCCTACTCAAAGCTTATTTCATACATGTAACTTCTCCAGAGGGCACATCACAGGCTTCTTATGCTTAGGAACGTTAGAAAACACTTCAGCACTATGCATGAGGGACATTTCCAACTGCAAAGCCTCCAACAAATGGCACAAAATGTGAAAAACATATCTCTAAATAGACCCTAAAAAGGAAATTTTATTCCAGCTGGGAATGTGTGCATCAGGTAACTTGAATGTTTTGTCATTCTGGGAGGGTCTGCAAGTGACAACAAATACCTTTTTTTTTTTTTTTAGTGTAAGTATATCCAATTGAACATTTGGGGCATATTAAAAAACTTAGTATTTGTTGTTTCTCTGAAATTCAAATTTAATTGGGTGTTCTGTCGTCCTTTGGGCAACCCCACTGTAAGACTTTTGGTAGATCTAAATTCCAAGATTATTTTTGTAGTGTCTCAGTGAACAAACCCACTGAGTTACAGTATAAGAGATTTAGTGAAGTAATTTGACCTTATACAATTGTGGAAAGAATTGGGGAAGTGGAAGATCAAGAGAGAAGATGAGCCGGGCGTGGTGCTGCACGCTTGTAATCCCAGTACTTTGGGAGGCGGAGACTGGAGGATCCGGGTTTGCGGCCAACCTCAGCTCTCTCTCTCCCTGTCTCTCTGTCTCTCTGTCTCTGTCTCTGTCTCTGTCTCTGTCTCTTTCTCTCTCTCTCTCCTTAGTGAAGCCCTCCGCAACTTTGTGAGACCCGGTTTCAAAATAAAGTATAAAAAATAGGGCCGGGGGCGTTGTGCGGAGGTAGAACACCCCTGCGTTCAATCCCCGGTACCGCCAAAAAAAAAAAAAAAAAGAGTGAAAAGATGAAGGATCAAAGAAAGAGTCAGCAACCAATCAGAGAAGCCGAGCACTTCCAGCTGCCCAGTGAAGCCCAGGCTCCTAGGGCGGTCGATGGGCTATCTTCCTAGCTACACCTCTCAGCATCTGCCACGAAGCGTGTAAGGGTGCTGGTGGTGACCTGCATCTGCCCAACACTGCATCTCACCTTGATGACCGTCAGAGAGTGGGGGATGCTGCTTTGCTTCCACATCCAAATATTGTCTAACCAGAACAACACAGAGAAGAGGATTCTGGAGAACACAGCTCCTGTGTAACCAGCTCGACACAGTATAAGCCACCAGCCTCGGGAAACCCAGTGGAATCTACTGGGATTACTAGCAGAATTAGCAGGTGAGAGAGAAACAAGGCAGTAGCTTTTCTATATACCAGCAACAATGAGTTTGAAAATACACTGGGGAAAATATCATTTGGCAACACAGAGTATAAAACAAACATTTAGAAATAATGTGAATAAGAACTGGGTGGTTGCCTGTGTGTAATGAACTTCAAAACTTTACTAAGGGACATACAAAAAATTTGTATGTAGAAATGGACTAGAACATCAATTTTGCCTGAAACAGGAAAGAAGCCCAAGACTGAAGCTGAGGCTGAGGAACTGCACAGGCACGGAAGAAAAAAAAAAAAAGATGTTGAGTAGAGTCTTCTATTTATCCAGAAAGCAAGGAGAATGGTGCATATTTGGGTTATCAGAGATGCAGCACACAGCCAAAAGCTCTCTGGGGCACTCCTTTCTGTCAGTTCCCATCGCCACTTTTCACCCAACTCACTGTGGCTATTTCCTTACAACTCCAGCCCTTCCTGGGTCTCATTCTCGCCACTGCTACAGAATAAAATCCAGGCTCCTCAGCCCGGCATCCAAAGCCTCCTATCTGGCTTCTGCCTACCTGCCTCCCCCCTTTTTTGCAGTACTACGGATGGAACCCAGGGGCATTCTACCTCCGAGCTCCACCCGCAGCCCTATTTTTTATTCTTTATTTGGAAACAGGGTCTCACTAAGTTGCAGAGGGCCTAAGTAGTTGAGGCTGGCCGCGAACCTGTGATCCTCCTGTTTCAGCCTCCCAAGTACTGGGATTACAAGCATGAGCCACCACGCTCGGCTTTTTCCTACCTGCCACCTTTATCTTTCTTCTTTTTTAAAATATATTTTATTGGTGCTTTGCAATTATATAGTATAATGAGGTTCAGAGCAATAAACAACAAACAAACAAACAAAAAAATATACATTGCACTGCACCTGGTATGTCCCCTTTCAATGAGGCCCTGCCAGAAGATTCCTGCTGCCTTAACCTGCCATATCTGTCCTCTCGTGTTTTTGCACATGCCCAGCCTGCTCCAAGCCATCCCATCATTCAGACCTGCTTAGATCATACTTTCTCCACAAGCCTTTTCCAGTTGTCTTCCTGCCAGGTTCACCTGGGATCAGATGTTTGCACCTATATCATAGCTCACATCTGCCTGACAGTACAATTCCTGTATGCAGGCTGTAGTTTTTCCTGTATGCAGGCTGTAGTTTTTCCTGTGTCTTCCACAGTGTGTAAGGGTCTCTGTACACATTTACCCAACTGAATTCATCATGCCAAATAGGAATTAGCAATTTTCAAATGGGCTAGAGTGTACTTGTCACTGACTAGTCTGTTATATTTTTAACAGAATAATACTTTACTTATATAGTGTTCTGTCATTTATTTATAAATCTCCTTTACATAATGACAGCCAGTCTGGGCAAATACATTTCTTTGCATTGTTCTGGGGAAACTAGTTTATCCGATGTTCCATATAGTTAGAGGGCAGAGTTGAGAAATAAAATCTGATTTGTTTCTTCTCAGTACTGTGTCTTTTGATAAACTAAGTGGTTCAGCTTAGAAGGGACCTCAAGATCTTGTGATATGAGAGGGCAGCTTTTGAATATCCATTGTAATTGCAGAAATTCATAAGGATGATAGGAGCCTTTTGTTATTTCAATAGATCGGGGCTTTTTTTGTGGCGAATTCATTTGGCAAACCAGCCTAGTCCGTGTCAGGGTGGCCCAGCTGACCAGAAGATAATTGTGCCCTGGTCTATAGAGTGACTTTCAGGTATTTCTCCTTTCCCTGGTTGGGCAGGGCTGCCCTGCACCCCAGCTCACACTGTGGACTTGCCTGGCCTCCTTCGCAGAGGTCATCGGACCCTGTATATTTTTCTACAAATGTCTCTGGCATCCAAGAGGCGAGTGAGCCCGCAGAGGCTGCTTGTTCACAGAGGGGCTTATCAGTTGTTGATGAGACCCTGTCTAGGCTCACAGACAGGCAGCTTCCTCCAGCCTGAGCCCAAGCCCACTGTGGAGCCAGAAGAAGGTGATAAGCCCCCTGGAAGATTTTTTAGGAGCCTTGCCTATCTTTCACACCAAGTTGCCAGGGTACATTTTCCATGGTCGCCATTTACAGATAGGGTGGCTGGTCTTGGATAAGGCTGGGGGCGGAGGCTGGGGGGGAAGTCATTAAAGGGGGCAAATGGTTTTCCAACTAGCTCTCCTTAGGGATCTCTCAGGATCCTAGGGCTTTGTCCTTGACAACTCTTTTTTCTTCTTCTCTTCTTTTTTTTTTTATTGTAAAAATCCCTCCCCAGCTGGCCAAGCAAACCCTTGACGGCTGGCTCCAAAGCAATCAGCCAGCCAACCAGGGTGGTGATGCAGGACTATGATACCAATGCTTGGAAGGCTAGGAGGATGATCGCAGGTTCGAGGCCAGCTCACAGTAATGTAGCAAGATCTATTTCAAAATAAAAAGGGCTGGGGTGTAGCTTGGAGGTAGAATGCCCCTGGGTTCAATCCTTAGTACCAAAAAAAAAAAAAAAAAAGAAAAAACAAAGCAATCAGACAGAATAGGTCTCGTGGTGAAAGAGTAGAGTCTTACTGGGCCTTACCCACTGGGAATATTCTGTCTGCAGCTGACAACAGGAAGGCTGTGGTGATAGGGAAGGCAGGCTGGCAGGACAGCCACAGAAAGGCCCAGTAGAAAGCTGGGTGTCCCAGATCAGTCAGATTACAGGAAACATGTTTTTTAGAATCTACCATGGACTGATCCCTTCATGAAACCTCCCACGCAAGACCAGAGAAGGACACAAAGAGGGGCCAGGTGCTTGGCTGGGAAGCAGAAGACAGGCCCCTATTCCCAGGACCCTGACAACTTATCTCTTTTTCGGAAACCTTTTTAATTTTAATTTTAATTTTTGTTACTAGAGATTGAACCCGAGGGCATTCTGCCTCTGGGCTTCACCCCAGTCCTATTTTATTTTTGAAACAGGGTCTCACTAAGTTGCTGAGGCTGGCCGAGAACCTGCGATCCTCCTGTCTCAGCCTCCCAAGTATTGGGATTACAGCTTTGGACACATTTTTAAAAGCTAGAAATGACTTCATCCCCCCTCCTCCCTTCCTTAAGTCATAGATTATAATAGTTGAAATAATGCTACAAATGTATGCAAAATCACCAATTCCAATCTCAAAGACATGCGAGGGAGGAGGACGGAGGGGGAGGGACCCGGTGGGAAGGGCACCAAGAGTTGGGGGCATGTATTTCTGTCACTCTCTACCACAATATGATGTAAAATTACAGTGTACCAAATTTTTTTAAAAAGCTGAAAATGAATGATGGAGAGGACTATTTATTACATTTGTGATTAAATGAAGGTTTCAAATCTTGTTTTGAAAATGCATCATCTTGGTTTTGTGTTTAGACAAATAAATATGTGTTCAAGCTTTACAAAGAAAACTGAAGTACATTGTACTGTAAACATGTAGTGTTTTGAGGTATTTATTAAATGCCTATCCATTGCCAGGGAGATTGTGTACATAGTCTCATTGAATTGTTCTTAGAACTATTTTTTCATGAAGAAAAGAAGGTGCAGGGAGGTAAGCCACATGTCCAGAGTCACAAGAGTAGGAGGGGACAGAATTGGGATGTCAGATGGTCATCTCTTTCCTCCATTCATGCTGTTTTCAGTTTTTGTAGGTGTTAGTTTAGGTTTGGTCATTTCCCCCCAAAAGCAGACACAGAATGTAGCTTCTAGGGTAAACACAAGAGGAAATGGAGAGGGTTGGTAATACACCATGGGTGTGTTGGTTGGCGGGGTGGTTTAAGGCTGACTGCTCTGGGAAATAGGCGAAGCTGTCCTATAGCATGCCATCCTACAACCGCTCTGGTTTCTCCCTGAAGTTTTCCAAGTGATAACACGCAGACCATCATCACTGCTTTGAAACACACTGGCACATGTTCCCCATTCTTGACTCAAGTCATAATCCCCTGATGTGTCTCCGATGTCATGGTGTGGATTGGGCAGTTTGGGTCTAGCTCACATACTTTGGCAAGATGATGCTTGTACTGCCCAGGGACGCATGGAAAATGGGCAGAAAGTTGTGGCTATAATGCCATTATTGTTTCTAGGAAGTAGCAATGGCATGAGAATGGACCGGGTCCTTTACTACAGAGAGAAGTACATAAGCAGAGTAAAAATGGGAAATACAATGGATAGGGCTTCATTTAAAGCTCCCAACCAGTCACAGAGAAAACATGCTAATAGCTTGCAAAACCACTTTGTAAATACAGTTGTAGGGCGGCAATCCCTCCAAGCTAAAGCTTGGACACTCTTCTTTCTGGCTTTTATTTATCCTAAGATACCTGAACCTTGGGGAGACAGACGGAGGTGGAAATGCCATGCTGTTCCCCTGGAAGAAAGAAAGAATCAGGGGTCTGCAGAGTAGGCTCTCAACACTAATATTTACCTTCCTACCCAGCTTCCTTTGTTTTGGAACTTGATAACTCAAGGCACCCACCAGCAAGACCACCAGCTACTCACTCTCTATGTAAAATTCCTCACTGGATGGTGGGTTTTGGTTTTGGTTTACTTTGAAGGTGGAAAGTAGGTGTCAATGGCCATAACTTACGATGTTAGAACCGTTGCCCACTGGGTCCTGCTGGGTCCCAGGCAGCTCTCTTATTATTATTAAAATTTTTTGTTGGTGCATAATAATTATACAGAATAGTGTGATTCATTATGGTACATTAGTACATGCACATAACATATTTTGATCAATTTAATTTCCTAGTACCTCATCTTTCCCTCTTCCCCTCCCTCCCCCAACCCCCTTCATCTATCTTCCTGGTCTCCCTTCTATTTTCATGATATTCCCTCCTTTCCCTTCTTTCTCTCTAGCTTCTACATATGACCCTTGACTGAGTCTGACCCTTCTGAGTCTGGCTTATTCTGCTTAACATGATGTTTTCCAGTTCCACCCATTTTCCTGCAAATGACATAATTTTGTTCTTCTTTATGGCTGAGTAAAACTCCATTGTGTATATATACTTTTTTTGTGGTAGTGGGGATTGAACCCACAGATGCTCTATCACTGAGCTACACTCCCAGCCCTTTTAATTTTTTTTATTTTGAAATGGGGTCTCCCTATGTTATTGTTAGCTGGCCTCAAAACTGAGATCCTTCTGTCTCAGCCTCCCAAGTACTGGGATTACAGGTGTGCACCACTGCACCCAGCCACCTGATTTTTTTAATCCATTTATCTGTTGACATACACTCAGGTTGATTCTATAACTTGCCTATTGTGAATTGCGCCAGGCAGTTATCTTCTAATGAGGTAATTTGGGCCTCACTGAAGTGGTCATAATATTACTTACAGACCCCATGTGCCCTTCGTATTTGGAGGACAGACTCTGCCACTGAAGCTTCCTCAAGAACCACTTATAACATTAATGATTTTTCTTTTCAGAACAGTTCTGGTAGAATCGTCAGGAACTTCGGTGTTTATGGAAGATGCCGAGAATTTGCAAGTCCCCGATTAATTAAAAATAATAACAAGGTCAGAACAAGGTGGGCATGAAGCAAGTGTATGTTTATTTTATAAAAGCGAAGGTTGCACAGAGCTCCAGGAATCTAAATCCTGGGAGATTCCAAATTCCGGAGACCACACTGCCTGGGTTTGTCTGGTTGTGCATTTAGCACAGCACGATAGACTTGCAGGGGCTGGAGGGACCTGTATTTCCCAGCTTCGTGCTGCACTCTGGGCAGTTTGCCTCCTGGGGACACTAAGGCAGTGTTTAAGCATTCCCAGGGCCCATCAGTCTGCCACTCAATACTGTCTCTTGAGCACTGACACTGTCCTTGCGGATGTCACCCCGCTTTTCCTCATGGTGCAGTGTTACTCCAGAGGTCTCTCTCTCACCAAAATGGAATGCGGCCAGTGGCCCCCTGGGGGATCCCCATCATTTGAGTTATTACATGTCTTAGTATTTATGAGTCTTCCTTTCCACGTATTTTTTACTATTAAAACTTGAGAGATAGAAATTATCTGTTGGAAAAATAAATACAGTCCATAATTTTCGTTTTCTTTAACTGAAAGATATTTTGTTCTTTTTCCATAATAAAGTCCCTTTTAGACACCATCTAATCAATCAGAAATTCAGCAACTCAAGATTTTCAAAATATATTGGTTGTTTTAACAAAAGTAAGACAAATAAACCAGGCATGATGATGCACGCCTGTAAGCCCAGTACTTGAATGGCTGAGATAGGAGGATCGCAGGTTCGAAGTCAGGCTCAGCAATTTAGTGCTACTCTCAGCTACCTAGCGAGACCCTGTTTCAAAAAACAAAATAATAATAATAATAAAGGGCTAGGGATGTAGCTTGGAGGTAGAATACCTTTGGGTTCAATCCCTAGTAACACATACACACATACACACACACACACACACACACACACACACGACAAATAATAGTGTAAACAAGCCTTCATTGAGAAAAAAAATTAAAAGCGATTTTCACTGTATACAAGAGGAGAGGCAGTATACTTTTCACTTAATTCCCTAATCAGGGTTTCCTAAAACATGTTTCCTGGGACAGTGAGGCCTCAGAGGCCCTGTCCAGACGACCCTATTTCCCTGAGTCAGAAACTAGAAAGCTTGCTCCATCCTATCCACATCTGCAGAACTGCACCAAAACCTTGAGGCATACTTCATAATTCTTAAAATTACTTCCAAATCATTCATCTGCATTGAAATGGCAAATGTAGCTTGTTGCCCTTCGACTCTGAGAATTAGCTCTTTGGTACAAGTGGTGTAACTCAGCCAGTCAAACTACTGGATTTCCCAGAGTTCTCAGATTTTCTATCATTCTAGAAAAGTTGGGGGCTTTTTGCAAGTGCAGAAAAGGATGGCGATTTATTTTTTTCCTTTTCCAAATTTTCCAAGTTGCTTTGAGTTCATGTCAAGATGGCCTTATTTTTGTTTACTGCTCAGATTTAGGCCATAGAGAGTCCCCCCTCTTGCTACAATGACTTCAGAAATTAAAGTAAATGTTTATCTTTAAAAATCCATGTACTAAGCAACCCAAGTATTAATCAGTGGACAAATGGATAAATGAAATGTGGCATATGCATACAGTGGAATAGTATTCAACTTTGAAAAGATGGAAAGCTTTTCATTACTACCTACAGATGAAACTAAGTGAGACAAGCCAGACACAATATGACAAGTACTCTACCATTCGACTTACATGAGGTTCTTAGAGTAGTAAATGCATAGAGACAATAATTGAATAATGGTTACCGGTGTCTATGGGGGAAACAGGAGTTGGTGTTTAATAGGTACGGAGTGCTCATCTGAAAGATGAAAGAATTCTGCAGATCAATGGTAGTGATGGTTGCACGACAGTGTGAACGTGCTTAATGCCACTGAACTGAACACTTAAAAATGGATAATAGACTATATATATGTATATATATATACATACACTATATATGTATACTATATATACTATAGTATATATACTATTGTATATATACTATTGTATATATACTATATGTAAATTGTGTATATACTATATATAAATTGTATATATACTATATATAAATTTTTAATATATTATATATAAAATTTTATATATATAACCACAATTTTTAGAAACCTACGCTGGGGATGTGTGTCACCCCTTGACCGTGGTTGATCGCCTCTCGCATGGAGCTGCAGCTTTCTCCCCAGCACCGGGACAGCTCTGTAGCTTT
>PVJS01041220.1:0-18059 GCA_004027185.1 Glis glis
GAGGAGGAGGAGGAGGAGGAGGAGGAGGAGGAGGAGGAGGAACTTCTTGGTCCCCCCTTCTGGAGGAGACAGGAGCACTGTCTTCTTTTCCTTCACTGTAGGGACAGTGTTAGTTTCTTGCTCAGGCTGATCTCCATATGGTCTCACTATCCCCTGCTTGGCTTGTCAGCTTTGCCATGACCCATGTAAATAATTCCCTGCATTATATTTTGTCTCTAAAAAAACCATGAAGCTGCATTTGTTTTCCTGATTAAACCCTGATGGATGAAACCCCTGGAGGTAAAATGCAGTTAATGAAGCGAGCAAGCAGTAGGATGCAGCCTAAGGTGTCTTAAACTGTGAGACCAGGCAATTCTTGTTTTAAAATAGTGACTGTGTCTTACAGTTTTCCTTCAGTTATGTGACAAATATACCTTTCTGTGCTATTTGAACAAAACAAGGACAGTTAATATTAGAAGAGAATAATATTTCTGGGATCATAATTAAATTTAAGATAAATAGTGCATCATCTAAAATAGCAATACTAACAATAACCACGACAATATGCTGTTATCAGATCCCCATATGGGATTTTTAGAAGTTCAAATACAGCAATCACAACAATTAAACTATACATAGCCTGTCACTCTCCTACTGAAAGCAGCTTGTAATTCATCTTCTAATTGAAGCTAATTGTTTTCACTTTCCCCCTCAGTACAATCATTATTCATTCACAAATATGTACAGTAACCCAAAGCCATGTGGGAGAGCTACTTATCACTAGACAACCACTATGATAATGTATACCTTATAAATGACTAGGTGTAACATCTATTGTTTTATAAGGAATCATTTTCTCTTTTTTTTTTGCTTGTTTTGTTCATTTGTTTGTTTGCTTTTGGTACTAGGATTGAACCCAGGGGCATTCTACCTCTGAGCTACACTTCCAGCCCTATTTTATTTTTTATTTTGAAACAGGGTCTCACTAAGTTACTGAGGGCCTTGCTAAGTTGCTGAGGCTGGCCTTGAACCTGCAATCCTCCTGTCTCAGCCTCAAGTACTGAGGTTACAAACCTGTGTCACCAGACCCAGATTTTATAAGGAATAATTTTCTTTATTGGTGTTATTTAACAATCAGCCCATCTTATATAATGATTTATTAAAACAAAATAAAAAGCTGAAATTAAAATAACTATAGACTGGGGATGTGTCTCAGTGAAAGAGGGCTTGCCTAGCATGTGCAAGGCTCTGGGTTCAATCCCCAGCACTATGAAAACAACAAAAATTTACTCAAAGTAAAATAACTATATTTTTTTTATTTTCAAAGCCTCCTATTTATTTATTTATTGGTACTGGGAATTGAACCCAGGGGATATACCTCTGAGATACACTCCCACCCTATTCTATTTATTTATTTATTTATTGAAAAAACAGGGTCTTGCGAAGTTGCTAAGGGTCTCACTAAATTGGTGAGGCTGGCTTCAAACCTGCAGTCCTCTTGTCTCAGCCTCCCAGGTACTGGGATTACATATGTGTGCTGACACACACAGCTCCTAAACAACATTTCCTATAAAATACAGATTAGTATTTCTTAAAGTATAGCCAGAGATTGACCATATGAAATAGAATAATTTGAAGTATTTGCTAAACTTGTGTGTTTACATTCGTACAGAGATTCTACATGGATACACACAAATTTGAGAATCACTGTTATAGAGATATGGAATCAATTTATCCAGTCTAAGTTGTATCTCATTTATTTACTTATTTATTGTGTGTGTGTGTGTGTGTGTGTGTGTGTGTGTGTGTGTTTTGCTGGGGATTGAAGCCAGGGCCATTCTACCTATGAACTACACCCCCAACCCTATTTTATTTTTTATTTGGAAACAGAGTCTGGCTAAGTTGGTAAGGCTGGCTTCGAACCTGTGATTCTGCTGTCTCAGTCTCTCAACTACTGGGATTACAGTCATGTGTCACTATGCCCAGCGTGAATCTCATTTTATAAAACAGGCTATAAAAAGGTTTGAAAAATATTGATATGCTTATATCAATAAAATACTTAATTTAATAATAGTGAGTAGTGAAGAATTCTTAGATATAACTTTGTACTGAAATATAAAAGCCTATCGGGGTGCCTACCTGCCTATAAAAGTCAGAACAGAACTATAAAAGACAGAAAATAAAGTATAAATGCAGGGCACAGACTGGCACAGAAAATTCTATCCTCAAAAGGAAGCACAGTATGTGAATGTTCACTAACTAGACTAAAATGGGCAATAATCAGGAGATTCAAACCTTAGTGATTGCATTAGCAGGGGCGGTTGGAAATTTCAGTGCTAGTTTCATTTAGTGCTACTTGAGGATGATACAAAATGAGTTTCAACAGAAATAGATCTTGGTTTATGTCAGCGTTCAGTTTTAAAGCATTTCTGGTAAGTGACCTATCTAAATGGTGTTGAAGGTTTAGTATGACTACTTACCCTTGCTCACCTCGTAAAGGATCAATATGAGCAGAAGCAAAACTTTAAATTGTAAATTAGGCTCACTGCAACATGTTTACAAATCACTTAATGTTCAGCCTATTTACTGATGGTTTTAAAAAGGAAGAAATACGTCGCAACCCTCTCATGTAAGCTTAGTCTTTGCCAAATCCATCTTTCTGCTGCCATGTTTTTATCAATAAGAGAATTAATTATCAATAACATGTCTGTAACATGGAACTAATTGCAATCCCCGGAATGAGGCATGTTCTTTGAAGTATACATTCATTTCTGCAGTCATTTTTTTTCAAGTCCCAAACAATAGGAATTTATTGGCAGTTCTTTTTTTTCTGTTTTTATTGGTGCATTGTAGTCTCACATCACAATGAGTATCAGTTTGGTGTTAACATACATGCACACAGCTCTTGGTGTCCCTCCCCCCTCCTCCCCCACATGTATCACTGAGAATGATGTTGGTATAATCTCATCATCTTTAAATGAAATTCTTTTCTTTCTTTTTCGATGATGCCAAGATTATTCTATTTTTTATTTCATTTCATTTTACAGTACTGAGGATTGAACCCAGGGCCTCCCACATGCTAGGCAGGTGCTTTGCCACTGAACTCTCTCTCCAGCCCAACATTTAAATCATCTCTAGATAAATTCTATCAGTGAGACTAGTGAAATTATTTTCTCTCCTCCACCTGGAGTCCTCCAAAATACTGGCTAATCGAGGATGGCATTTCTAACATAGGATAATGTTATTATTCTATTTTATCCTTTTCCTTAGAATATTCAAAGTATTTTTCAAAAAATAACATTTGAAATGCCATTTAGTACACAAATAATGTAACTTCCTATCTGTTTTACTTGTTAAAAAGCAAATAAACCAAGTGATGTGTTCTTGTGTGAATATATCACTTTGAATCACACTGATATACAATTACAATGTACCAATAAAAGTATAAAAAGTAAAATAAAAGGCATTTTTATTTTCCTTCAGTTTCACAATGTTCTCTAGACCAATCTAAAGACTTTCTTATATAAATAAAACATAATGCACAACTCTAATTTTATGTCACCCAAAATAATACTTTGTGATACACAAATAAATTATTTTCACTGTAATAAGTAAATAATATGATGCCATATTTAAAATTTAATGAAAAACAGGGTACAAGCCTTTGGTGAAATGACAATAAGAAAGACAACATAAAATTTGTGTATCATGGCAAGTCTTATTGTCTTTGCAAGATTTCCTAGTTAAAGTGAAATTAAAATGGTGTTTTAATTTATGTGCATGGGATAGGTTTGTGAAACACAATAGGGATTAATAGTTATATATCAGTTTGTAGAAGTGACATTAAATATCTGAGCTAAGGTGATCTGGTTGAACTTATATAGATGATAAAGCTAGGTTTATTATGACAGCACAGTGAAAAGCATAAAACTGCTGACTTTTTGAAAAAGAGGCAGATAAGTTAAACATCAATATTTAAAAATGTACAAAAAATGGTAGTCAGATTGAATTGAGTTGGCCAATGAAGCGCCATTATTTTTGTTGACCCGGAGAATGGTCCCAATGCATCAAGTGTGTGACATTGGACAGAGACTTTTAGTATTTACACAAATAATCTTACAGTTCATGAGACTTTGTAGCATATTAATTTTATCCAGCAAATTCTGGTTCACTTCCAGGAATAAAATAAACCTGTATAATTCTTTTACTTCTTAATGCCCTCAAGCACTATCTATATGGTGATATTAAAATAAATCAATTTTTAAGAATAAGAATGTATAATCAAGCAAAATTATAACAAAAATACTGTTATCATTTGAGATATTTTGTGAGATGTCTATGTATGTATATCTATACATACATAATCTTACTGCCATTAATCTTAGGGCTAATTTAACTTAAGATTGCATACAGAGGTTATGGTCACTGACTTCACAAAACATCTACCACATATCAGTGAACTATACTTCAATTATTTTAACTTCACCAGTCAAATGTTCCCTTATAATAGATACTCTTCATTTGCAAGGATAGGACATTCTTAGCAAGTAAATAATTTTTCAGCCCATTTTTACTGATTTCTAAGTGCCTAATGCCACTCAGATACAGTAAGCTAAACTAAAGAATGTCAAAACATGTTGGGATCATATAGACAGTTCTGTCCAAGTAATACTTTAAATCAGTTATTTTTTCCTTTTTCTTGCAGAAAATCTGTCAAATATATAGTCTATGAGGAATCAAGAATATATTAAAAATATTAACTTCTAGTACCTTTTTTTTTGGTACTGGGGATTGAACCCAGGGGCATTCTACCTCTGAGCTGTACCCTAGACCTTCTTATTTTTTAATTTTTTTTGGTTTGTTTTACAAAAGGGTCTTACTAAGTTTCTGAGACTGACCTCAAACCTGGACTCCTCGGGGAGTACCACAGCACCTGCCTATCAATGTGACTCTGTGTGGTGTGTGTGTGTGTGTGTGTGTGCATGTCTGGGATTGAACCCAATTCTACCTCTGAGCTACACCCCCAGCCCTATCTTATTATTTTTTTTTTTTTTTTTTTGCGGTACCGGGGGTTGAACGCAGGGGCATTCTATCTCCGCGCTATGCCCCCGGCCCTATTTTTTTTTATTCTTTATTTTGAAACCGGGTCTCACGAAGTTGCAGAGGGCCTCACTAAGGAGAGAGAGAGAGAGAGAGAGAGAGAGAGAGAGAGAGAGAGAAAGAGACAGGGAGAGAGAGAGCGAGAGAGCTGAGGCTGGCTGCGAACCCAGATCCTCCGGTCTCCGCCTCCCAAAGTACTGGGATTACAAGCGTGAGCCACCACGTCTGGCACCTATCTTATTTTCTTATTTTTTATTTTGAAACAGGGTCTCACTAGATTGCACAGGGTCTTGCTAAGTGACTGAGGCTGTCTCATCCTCCCAAGTACTGGGATTATAAGTGTGAGACACCATGCCTAGCTATCACTATTACTTTTAGTACTTAAATTGTTCTTCAGTAAATGTGAAGGGAAGCAATGTTATGTTTAGTTAGATCTTTGGAGGGTACTGAACCCCATACACACACACACATAGATACACACACACACACACACACACACACACACACACACACACACACATACACACTCACCTTTCCTGCTTCCTGGCTCAGGAGTTGAGATGTTCGCTCTGCCACACAATCTGCCATGATGTGCTGCCCTCATCAGAAGCTCAGAGAACTGGGGCTACTTGATCTTGGACTGGAACATCCAGAACCATGAGCCAAAATAACACTTTTCACTGTAAAGGTTAATTGACTCTGCAATTTTTTGATTCTAACAGAAAACTCTCCAATACAATGATCAAGCCAGATTTGAGCCTAACATGTTTGACTCTACCATCTTTATTTACTCTTACCCACAGTCCATGTTGCCTTAATTTCATATGTTGGTAGGTTAAAACAAAAATTATAAAACCACAAATTGGAATTTAAACAAGTTATTCTGAGCATAACAATTATACTCAGAATGTGGCATAGAAATAGTATCCTTGTGCTTTGTGCTTCCCAACTTGAATTGTGCTATAAATGTCTGAGTGTAAAGTTAAATAACTAAAAGATAGTCAGATCCTGACAAGAATAGGAGCTATTATTAAACTAAACTCCTGTCAAACTTTTGTCAGGGAGAAGTCCAGGATTCTTAGGTTGGCCCCTGTGTTCTGACCTTTCACATGAGACACATTAGGACGAGGCTGACATTTCTAAGAGAGCTGCAGAAGTGTCTACCTTATTCACAGAAAGGAATCATTTAGATCTTGAAATACCTCCATTTCATACTTACACATTTATCTAATGTGTGTGGGATCTTCCAGGGAGCCATTCACCATAAACCGTGATTGCAGCCGCTTTACCATAAATAATCCTAGCTGCCATAAGCAGTCCCTAGGTTAACAGTTACACACACATACACGCGCGTGCACACACACACACACACAAAATATTTGTGCCCCTCAGAGTAAAGGGAGTGAATGAATTGCATAGCTACAACTTTAATCATTTGTGTATCACAAATCATACTACTTATGCATTCACATTTTAGTTATAAATTTGCAGTATTTAATGAAGGTATATTGACTTATTAAAGTTAAAACATGTTAAAATTACATGAAAATCATTCTAATGTCATTTTGGTAATTTAACTCATATTTAAAAATTATTACATCACCACATTTTTAGAAACCTATATCAACTAACAAGATTTTTCTACCCTTTTTCTTGCTTATGTATCATAAGTCAATCTCTTTCTCTCTCTCTTTGTTTTTTTTTATGTTTTTGTTTTTGTACTGGGGATTGAACCTAGGAGTGCTCTACTTCCAAGCTACAACCCACCCCCTTTGATTTTGAAACAGGTTCTTGCTAAGTTGCTGAGGATCTCACTAAGTTGCTGAGACATGCCTTGAACCTACAATCCAACTGTCACAGCTTCCCAAGTACTGGGATTATAGGCCTGTGCCTCCACTCCCACCTATAAATCAATCTCTTTACAGTTGAACAATTCTTTTGCAGTTGAAAAGGTCAATATAGCCAAATCACGGTAAGTGATTTTTTTAAAAAATGATTAAAACTATTAAGAAGACCATAGCAAGTACTAGTATTGAATACTACTCATTCTTTGAAAATATAAAGTGTGAGACTAACATGATAAATGGGAGAAATAATCATTTGTAACAGTCAATGTATTTTACACAATATTCTTACTTGTTTTTATTCCCTAGAGATAGCAGTTGAAGGTATTTTTGTTGTACAAGACACCTAAGTTATTGTAATTGTAAATATACTACAATCTGAATATTTTAAGTATGTATCATATTAAACTTATTTGTGTCACCTAAGATGAATTTCTCCTTTTATTGCCATTAAATATTCTTCTTAATGCATTTTTAATACTTTTCCATTTACAAGAATAATAGTGATAAAGTCTCAGATAATTAAATGATTTTTTGTCTATCTATTTGGGATGTATAAACTGAATAGTATATCATTTTTCTGTAGATTGTAATAAATTCTATTCATTTCAGTGTCTTTTTTGGGGATATAAACATAGGACTCCAAATAATCATTTTAATGTTTTCTTCTCATGGCAGTAATGAACAGTGTCAAATTATTCCCTAGTGATTTTTTAACATTCACAATAACCCTGTTAAGTGTATAAAGAATCTAAGGGTAAAGGGTAAAAAAATAGAATCTATTTTATTCTTTTGCATAGAACATAAAAAATAAAGTGAATAGAAATCCAAAACACATTTTTGACCTTCATAACTATTCTTTTATTATTCTTGGATATGAGGTTAAAAGCAATTATATTTTGAAAAAGAATCTTTAATCTCATCCTTATATTGGAAGATCGGTACAATATCATTTAAAAAGTTGTCTTTGATGGTGAAGAAAACTTTCTAACAATTTGATCTTTTGTCATCTAAACTGGCAAGTCCTTTTATTTTATATCATATTGCTAAATTCAATTAAATACTTTTCAAAATATATTTTGGCATCAATAAAAATATAACTGAAATGTAAATCCTTACAGTTATAAAGTTTTCAGATAAATGGTGTATTTCCCTCATTATACTATATATATGAAATGAATCATGAGGTGACACCAGACAAATTCTCTCATGAGAGGAAATCAAGTGCTAGCTTTCGACACACAGGGGCATATAATTGGCCAAGACTAAAACTACAGTGGGCTTTATAGACATCATACTGAAGGACTTCATGACCTTACATTGCTCTTTGACTCATATAAAAGATATAAGTATTTACATGCATACATACATACATACACAAACACACAAATAATATTTTAGTTAATAATGGTATATTATTGTTACAAGAAAAATCTTCACTCTAATTTCCCTAGTATACAATTTGGTCATTGTTTTGCTAGAAGAATGGTCCTCTCTGAAACATAAATTCATCTCTCCCACCCCCATCCATTTTAACTTCAAAATATACTACTCATCTATAGCAAAGCCGCATGGAACCTATACCTTGGTTCTGCCCTGTGTGGTACCATCTGTCAGAAAGGTGGAGGCGACCTCAGCTCCAGAGACCTACTGATTCCTGGCATTGTTACCTGTCTCTCTTCTTGAGGATATAAATAGCAATTTCCTGTCCTCTATGGCCTGTGGTGCTGCCATATGTTGTTACACTCAGAGAAGGCCAAATAACTCCAGCTCAGCTATTGTTTATCAACACCCAACCGGCAGAGATGAGACTGAATCAGCAGACACTATGTGACAGCACAATAGATTGTCAGGACACTCCATTTGTCCATTTGTCCAGTGCTTTTTCTTTCTTTTTTTTTTTTTTTGGTACTAGAGATTGAACCCAGAGGCATTCTACCTCTGAGCTACATCCCCAGCCCTATTTTATTTTTATTTTGAAACAGGGTCTCACTAAGTTGCGGAGGGCCTCACTAAGTTGCTGAGGCTGGCTGCAAATCTGTGATCCTCCTGTCTCTGCCTCCCAAGTACTGGGATTTACAAGGGTGCACGATCACATCGGCTGCCATTTATTTTTTAAATTAGTTTCAAGGTTTGAGTAGCACAGCAACACAGTAAGTCGACTATTTGTCACCCACTTCCCCTTTCTTTATTATTAATAAAAACCACATTTGAGAGGTAACCAGCCGGAAGTGACTCTATTTCCAACTCTGAGGCAAATTCTCAGTAGTTGAAGTTCATCCAGGCAATCTCAGCTCCTTCATTAATGATTACCTTAGCCATTGTTAAAGGACATTACTCGAATCAGATGAAAAAGGAAGTCAGCTGTGTGCTTCTGGAAAGGGGTTCTAGACTTGGCAAAAATAGACTAATGCAGCAAGATAGAGGGTGCCTAAAGCTGAAGGAGAAAATTCAGTAGGATAAGAGGATGTGGCCTGAAGTCAACTGAGAATGTTAGCATAGAAAGATCTTAGATTCATGATAGGATAGTTCAGCCAGCCAATCAGTCATCTTGGGCTGGGGACATAGCTCAGTAGTGTCTTGCCTAACACACTTGCCTAACGTGTGCAAACCCAGGGTTCTATCCCCAGCACTTAAAAAAAATTACCTTACCTCTTCTGGAGAAAGATAATAATTTGTTTTCCTTAAATGATGGAGGAGGACATGAGGAAGTTTCTGTTGTTTGGTTTATCTTTCTCTCTCACGATTACCTAGTTGGTAGACGAAACAATTGATTTTGCTGCACAGATATTCTGGTGAATGAAAGCATTATTTTATGAGAGTAATAAGTAAATGCAAATTCTTTTTTTTTTTGTGGTACTGGGGATTGAACCCAGGGGCGTTCTACCTCCGCGCTACACCCCCAGCCCTAATTTTTTTTATACTTTATTTTGAAACCGGGTCTCACGAAGTTACAGAGGGCCTCACTAGGTAGAGAGAGAGAGAGAGAGAGAGAGAGCTGAGGCTGGCCGCGAACCTGGATCCTCTGGTCTCCGCCTCCCAAAGTACTGGGATTACAAGCGTGCGCCACCACGCCCGGGGCAAATTCTTACATTAACTATTTGAAACTCCATCCACAACCCATTGACTTATGACAGGTATCAGACTTCTTATACATGCCCAAACTTAAATCAAATTGTGTGGAAAGAAAGATTAATGTAAGTTATGAAAATATTTCAGGAAGTTACATTTTATAAGATGATCAAGGATCTTAGTTTTTTTTACCCCCTGTAGACAATTAGAAATCAGAGGCATGGCCCCATACATAACTACTTATATCTTATTACCCCTGTAAGAGTAGAATTATGTTATTGCTCTTCATTATTAGTATTATTTTGTGTGTGTGGCACTGGGTAATTGAACACAGGAGCATTCTACCTCTGAGCTGTATAGATACTTCTTGGTTTCCTTAAATTTCTTTGTATTAAAAGCCATTTGGCTTATGTTCAAGAGTATGTGTGTGTGTGGGGGGGTAAGACTTAGAAAAGTTTTATTTCTTTCTTTGAAGTGCAATTTTTAAAACTTGCTCATCCTTATTTAATTTCAATCTGAAATTTTCACTGAAGACTCAAATCTTCCTTCAAATCAAGATAACTTTCCGGGTTTGTATTACCATATAAAATAATCACCCTTGGACTTGGATCTCTCATGTTTCTGTTTCCTTTTTCATATAAATAGGGTCCCTTGGATCTGTTCTTCACTTACACATGATTAATTTCCAGCATTTTTTTTCTTATTTTGAGTCCTAAGCGTGTTCTACTTTAGTCAAGTTTTCTGCACTCATCAGTCTACTGTTTACTGCTTCAATCAAGGACTTGCATTTACCAATCATGTTTTTCATTTACATGTAATTACTCTTTATCTTGAATTGATTTTTCTACATAACTGCTTTCTCTATTTTTATGGCTACAGTATCTTCTTATATCTTTTAGGGAATGTAAAATAGAAATTTTCTATAATTGTGTCCTATTTTCTTACATATGTCTAATTCAGAAAAAAAAGGTAAGAGAGAGCAAGAGAACAAGTGATTGAGTTCTCAGAAAATTTAAATGTGCATTTAAATCTGCAATAACTTCCATGTATGTAATAAGTCTTGTGCTCTTTTGCTGTTTGCTCATTTGCAAATTAGTTTGGTTTCTTTTTATGGAAAAAGCTAAAATGGGATAGCTTTCACTTAACAATCTATTCAACAAATACTGATGTAATACTTGCTGTGTGCCTGAGACTCTTCTAGACTCTTGGCATATGACACCAAAAAAGGTCAGCAAAGATCTTTAACTCTTGGTGCTTACATGATAGAACAGTACTATCCATCAGAACATTTTGTAAGGATAGAAATAGGCTGTGCTATCTAATATGATACCCCCATACATATTTTGATATTGAGGCAAAAGAAACTTTTTATTTAATATGACGAATGAGACCAAGAAATTACATTTTCAGCTTCATTTGATTTAAATTTAAATGACAGAAGGTAGCTAGTACACTCAGGTATAGAGGGTGAGGGACAGTTGACAAATATTTACATTAAAAAGGCATTTTCACATAAGAAAGCATTCTGAGAGCAAAATAAGGTAGTGGAAAATGATAAGTATTGGGATGGAAGAGATTGCCATTAGTGTAATAAGAGCTTCTCTGCCAACATTTATTATTGTTTGTATTCTTGATGATTGTCATTGTGACTAGAAGGAGATGGAATCTCAGTGTAGTTTTAACTTGTGTTTTTCTGATGGCTAAAGATGTTGAACTTTTTTTATATAATTTTTGGTGCGAATGTAAATTAGTAAAGTCAGTGTAGAAATCACTATGGAGGTTCCTCAAAAGACTAGGAATAAAACCACTGCATGATCCAGCTATACCACCCCTCAGTATTTATCTAAAAGAAATAAAATCAGCATACTATCTGCATGAACACCCATGGTAATAGCAGCACAATTCACAATTGCCAAATTATGGGATCCACCTAGGTGTCTGTCAATAGATGAATAAAGAAAATGTGATACACAAACACATACAAGTTGAGTTTTATTCAGGCATAAAGAAGATATGTCATTATTTGGAGGAAAATGGGTAGAACTGTAGAGCATAAAGTTAAGTGAAATAAGTCAGACTCAGAAAGTGAGAGGTCATATGGAGAGTTTCCCTCCTGAAAACTCTCAGGAGGGAAATACATGGAGACAAGAGACATGGGACTTGGTATCAAGTCTAAGATGAATCACTTATAAGAGAATTTTTGGAAGTGCATGATTTAAACAATTATGTATTAGCATGAACACTCAGAGCTGAATATAGGATAAAAAAAAGCTAGTAATTTAGCCCAGTATGGTGGCGCACACTTGTAATCCCAGTACTTGGGGGGCTGAAACAAGGATTATGGGTTCAAGGACAGCCTCAGCAAGTATTGAGACTCCCATCAAGCTAGTGTGATTCTGTTTCAAAATAAAAATAAAATAGAGCTGGGGGTGTAGCTTGGAGCTAGAATGCCTGGGTTTAATCCCTAGTAACACACACACACACACACACACACACACACACACACACACAGCTAGTAATTTGACAAATTTATTAAGGGGATCTGTGAATCAATAGTAAATTTTCTCATAATATTATAAAAAATTATCTTGGGTATTTGTCATTCTTTTCTTTTTAAACATATTAATGCAACATTATTAAATAGAAGAGTATAGAAATACAATGCATGTTTTGAGTACATGTTAATCATAAAATTATTAAAAGAGAGACGAATAATTTATTTTATCAAGCATCTTTATTTTATAGATAAATGATTGGTTACTAAATTGTGGAGAACGTGACTGCCAGAAACAGGTTAACATTTGCTTTGGAAAGGTCTAAGGGTCAAGGAAAGCCATGATCAGACTGATAAGCTAGCTAAAAGCAGCCTCCTCCTCCAAGGTAAACATTCCTGGGTCTTTTGCTGGCACCTACTCCCAAATATCCTGCTTGTCAAACTTTGTCTCAAGGATCTTCTGCACATCCTCAGGGGTTTTATTGCTAACCACTATCTCAATGACTCTCTACAATTGTTCTGAGGCCAGACAAATTAAATATTAACCTCTAGCTCTCGCTGCATGTATATACTAGTTAAATTTTACCTCCCAGGCCTGCACGTATGCAGTAGCATCCATACCTCAACCTCCCCCCTCAAGAATGAATAAAAACTGTGGACCAGTGTCCAGCAGGGCCTTCACCTGAGAGTGAGGTCCCCTGATCTGACCTTCTCAATCTGCTCTGGGTCTGCATCATTCCTTTCCCCTCAGGTGCACCGCGGGACAGTCACTGACACTAAATGCAGAGGGTCGGATGTGAATATGGTTTCATACACTCCCTGTTCACTTTTTCCTAAACCAACAATGTACAAATACCTTCTCTCGGTAATCATTTAACCTTTCATGAAGAATAATGAATGGCCTGGTATTTAAAATATAATGTCACTAATTAGAAATAGAATTTCTTGATATTAAGAGTAAGGTTGAAATACAATGCAACATTTTTCTAATATTTCTTCATAGTATAATATACACATAAATTTAAGAGTTAACCATATGTCTATGATTACTAAATTGAGTACATATTACTATAGTTTTAACCACTTGTGTGTGTATATCTATATCTATCTATATGTATATATCATATATCTATATATGCTGTAATCCATGGCAGTGAGATAACAAGCCCTACACACAGCATTCATTGTAAGTACATTTAAGGGTGGACTTGAATTAATGCATTCTACCATGCAATTCTCTGACCTCATCTTGTATCAGTTTGTCACATAATTACACCAGTGTTTAATGAGTTTCACCTCTCTTTCATTGCCCATGGCAGCCAGCAAAGGCTGTGACACTTGCATAGACTGACACCTCTCCCCTGGTGACCGATGGTGGAAGAGAATACAGCTGCCCCTGGGTGTCCCCTGTGCCGAATGAGGCCTCCTGCTACAGCTTCACCTGCTGCCTGGTGATTGTGCTGTGCCCTTTTATCTAGTCCTCACAGTCATTTGCCCTATTGTCTTGAAAGGTGTGTTGGTCACTTCCTTAATTTTGAGGTTTGATCATTTTATTCAGAATATCTTTATACCTAAGAATACTGAAGACAACATATTTTCAAAGTTCATCAAAGCTATTTTATTCTTGTAATCACAAAAAGGATAGAGTTCAATGCTGGTATTGTGGGCAGTGGTGACATCTGAGTCTTATTAAAAGTTTGCACAGCTTTCCTGACTTTCTGCAAACAAGAGTGGTAACACACATGACAAAAGGGATAATTTGGGGATTATAGAGAACGGGTTGGTGAAGACCTCAGAGACAAAAATAATTTCCTTGATGCAGTTATGTTATGGTATTGACTCCATCTCTACATGGATGGTGCATAAAACTAACACTTGTGGTATAATGCTAACATTTGTGGTGTTTTCATAACTTATCTGGGCACTTTTTCCTTTGCAATGATCCCTAAGAACAGTATAACTGGGACTCCACTTTCATCTGGCTGCCTAATTCAGACCATTTCCCCCTCAGGCTCTATGTTCTCTAGTAACTTCCATACTCCTTCTGTTGAAGCCTCCTCTCCCACTAGGGTGGGATTCTTAATACACCCAGCCTGGTCCCCATCTGCAGAGCTTTCTTTCTGTTTTCAGAGTAGAGCAACACACTTAGTTCAGGTCTTTACCCCACAACTGACAAAGTCCAGGCATGCACTCTCATGAATATGTTTGAAACATGAATAATATATCTATCAGATAACTGTGTCACTCAAATTTCAAAGAAACTGTACCAAGTTTTTAATTCTTATAAAGCCAAATGCCAGGATAACTTTTCTAAAACAAAACAAAAACTAGTTCTGTATATCTTCGGCCTTGGTTGTTTTCTATCATAAAGGTGCGAGGAGGTGCTCTAAAGATCTCCAAAGTCATCTATTCATTGCTGAAGCTGTTTGCTGGTGTTATCCAAGTCTTCTATATCTTATTTGATATTTTATCTAATTGTTCTATCAATTATTAAGTGAGGGCTTTTGAAATCTTTGAAAATAATTATGAAATTGTCCTTTTCTCCTCTCAGTTAGAACAGATTTTCTTCTAGGCATTTTGAAACTATTAAGTTCAAACAAATACTGAAGATAGTTTTTTTTTTTGCTAAATATCTCCTTTATAAATAAAATTGGGGTTCTTATATCTGGTAATAACCTTTGACCTAATGACCAATGTGTCATAATTATATATTCCCAACAGCTTTCTTTTTAGTTGTTTATTTTAATGTATTTTACATTTATTTTAACTGATACATAAAGCACAAAAATTGTATATATATATATTAATGGAGTACCCAGTAATATTTTGATAGATTTAAGCATTGTGTGATAGCTAAATCAGGTTAAGAATGCCTATGTATTATTTGTAATTACCTATGCAAGACGTGTTCTTTCCTTCTCTTTATTCATTTAATTAATCATTTACGTATATCACGATGGGCTCATATATATTTATTTTATATTTTGTGTTACAACCAATATTCTGCTATTTTGTTAGTAGATTTGTTCTTTTTCCTGTGTTCATAGGATTAATGGTATAGTTTTTACCTATTTAAGGAATGCTTTAGTTGTATTTCACAAATTTTGACATAATTTTTATTTAATTGATATAATTATATATCCAATTTCTCTTTCCATCCTTGTGTAATTTATCAATGCATCTTTTATTTTGCATATTTGGAGGATTTTCCAAATAACAATTTATTATTAATTTAAAGTTTAATTCTATTGTAATCAGAATGAATATTCCTTCAATCCTTTAAAATACAACAAGTCTTATCTTATGGTCCAGAATATGGTTCATCTTGGTGATAGCTCCACATATTCATGAAAGAGAATGTCAGGTGGGATATAATAAGAGTATTTTAAACGTCAACTAAGTCATGTTAAATTTCACTATAAAGTCTTACACAACCTGAGTTTTTGTCTGCTCATTATGTTAATTACTAATAGAGAGGTATTACATCTCTATTGGTAATTTTTAAGTAAAATTCAATATATTAAACTTAAAATTTAAAATATTTATATAATATGTTATTAAACAAGTATTATAAAAGAGAACTATATACTGTGGACTGATCTATTTTTCTGACAGTTCTTTAGATTTTGCTTCATACATTTTACGCTTTATTTCATTTCATTTTATTTTATTTATCTTGTTAGTGTTTCGCTTTGCAATACCCATATGTAACTTTTCAATGTGTACCCACAACTTCATGTACAATATTAAAAACACAAAACCAAATTTGCATAGTCCCTGCTAGTATTTTGTAATAGTGTTTATGCATTTTCATTTTACATATGTTTTATAAACACTACATTTTATCATTATTTTCCCAATTTCTATAAAAGAGATTTAAAAAGAAAATATTTCTATTATATTTACCTACACTTTTGCCACTTTTGTACTCTAGTCTTTCTCCCTCTGGCTATTTTTAAGATCGTTTATTTGTCTGGTTTTCACAACTTGATTTTTGACATGTTTTTGTGTAGTTTTATTTTCCCCTGCTTACATTTATTTCATTTTTCTTATACATGTCTGATATAGTTTTTAATATATTTGAAAATTCTTCTGGCCATTTTTTTTTCTGCGATACTGGGGATTGGACCCAGGGTCATTTTACCTCTGAGCTCCACCCGCAGGCCTATTTTTTTATTCTTTACTTTGAAACAGGGTCTCACTAAGTTGCAGAGGGCCTCACTAAGTAGCTGAGGCTGGCCGCGAACCCGGATCCTCCGGTCTCAGCCTCCCAAGTACTGGGATTACAAGCGTGTGCCACCACGCCTGCTCCTGGCCATTTCTTTGCTGAGTAGTTTTATCTTTTCTTCTCTCCCTTTTCTTTTTCTAGTATTCTAGTTTTATGTAGGCTTTACTGCTTGACAGCCCACTAATTATGGAGATTAGATTCATTTGAACTTAGTGTTTTCTCATCATATTTCACTTTGTATAAATTTTATTACTGTTTCTGAGTTTTTCCTCTACTGTCTAATTTTCTTATAATAACATATAATGCACTTTTATTTCAGAAATCACCTGTTTCATCTCTAGAAGCTACATTTGATTTTTAAATAACTTCTGTTTTCCTCTGCATTCTGTCTATATTTTCTTTTATACATTTAAATATGATTATACAGGATGGCCATTTTGATGATATTTATTCTGCCTATCCAAGAGCAGGGAAGATCTTTCCATTTTCTAAGATCTTCTTCAATTTCTTTCTTCAGTGTTCTATAGTTTTACCAACATCATTTTTCTCAGAGCTAGAAAAATCAGTCATTAATTTCATATGGAGAAACAAAAGACCCAGAATAGCCAAAGCAATTCTCAGCAATAAGAACCATGCAGGAGGTATCACAATTCCTAACTTCAAATTATACTACAGAGCTTTAGTAATAAAATCAGCATGGTACTGGCACAAAAACAGACACATAGACCAGTGGAATAGAATAGAAGATACAGAAACAAGTCCACAAACTTATAGACAATTGATTTTTGACAAAGGCGCCAAACACATACGTTGGAGAAAGGACAGTCTTTTCAACAAATGGTGCTGGGAAAACTGGTTCTCTACCTGTAGAAAAATGGAGCTGAACCCTTACCTCTCACCCTGCACAAGAGTCAACTCGAGATGGATCAAAGACCTGGAAGTTAGACCAGAGACTGTGAAATTATTAGAAGAAGCCATAGGTCCAACACTCCATCATATAGGCACAGGTAGAAACTTCCTCAACATGACCTCCAAAGCACAGGAAATTAAAAGAAGAATTAATAAGTGGGATAGCATTAAACTACAAAACTTCTGCTCATCAAAGAAAACCATCAAGAGCTTAAAGAGAAAGCCTACGGAATTGAAAAAGATCTTTGCAAGCTATCCCTCTGACAGAGGTCTAATATCTAGGATATACAAAGAACTTAAAAGACTTTACACTAAGAAAACAAACAACCCGATCAAGAAGTGGGCAACTGAAATGAATAGACACTTCACGAAAGAAGAGATACAAATGGCCAATAGGTACATGAAAAAATGTTCAATATCATTAGCAATCAGG